>JAGVVM010021346.1:0-24909 GCA_019149425.1 Psidium friedrichsthalianum | reverse complement strand
TTCTCCTGACATGTATGAGTCTTCCTATTTTTCTAAGTCTGTCATCTAATGTTCATATTTCTAGAAGGTGCTATTGTTCAATTGACTGACCTCAAGTGTTATTTACATTTCTCTACAGAAAAAGGGAATTTCATTTCATTCAACTTTTGAATGGTAATGTTGCTACTTCTCTGATTATGATGGGGGATCCTGAAATGGATAACAGGCTTTATCAGCAGCTATGTACTGGTTGAACTTACAGGTGGGCACAATTTCTTGAACACATGGCGAGACCTAAGTTTATGCTCGAAATGTCTCGTTCCTGTGATCCTCATGCTTCTGAGAAAGTGATGGCCTGAGCACATGCCTCAAATTTGCAGTTGGACTGGATCGGATGGAACTTCTGATTTGGACTGGTTGTGGTGGAGGATTCCCCTAGACTATAAACTTAGGTCGAGTTATATCAATCGACGGGTCATATTTTATGGAGGTGATCACATTACTCAATTTCAAGTTCATCAAAGCCATCTTTTGCCCCCGCACAACTCACCATTTTTTAAGGTATATATACTCTTTTTAGAGTAATGTACAGAAATAATTTAATCTTAAAGAGTTCAAATTAATCGAGTGGAAAATAGATTGGCGTATAGAAATAATTTAATCTTATTAAAACAAGATTTAATAGAGTGGGAAATAAATTGGGTGACGGTGTATCTTAGGACGGAGTGGAGGAAAGCTTATCCGCATTGTAGAGGGGGAGATTTCTATGTTTAGAGTGCCATGTTTAGTCCTTTCTATGTATTTATATTTATTTTATTTAATTTTTGGGATATTCATGTTTTGCTTTATTTTAGTATATTTTAAGCTTTTTTCGCTTGGGTTCATTGACTGCCGACCCTAATTGGTTGGATAAAGGTGATAATGATGATGTTGATGATGAGAGTTCCAAATTCTCTCTTCTTCCACAAAAATCTTTTATTCACAGCATTGACTTTCGGAACTCGTCCTAATTCCTGGTCCTCATTCCTCAAACAGGATAATGAGCGATAACAATTTTTCTCACTGTCGTCAATTCATGGAATGTTTCTCCTGTGATTGTTGCTCACGTACCTCCTGGCGCGCGACTTCATTTGACAATATGACAGTAGCCAGGCATATAGAAATTAGAAGAATATAACAACTTTGAGATTCTTCTTGGAGGTTTTTTTTTTTTAATTTCTTTTTTTTTCCTCTTTTTGTAATTCTATGTACATTGTCTTAATGTTCGATGTGACAGTGAGGCAACTCTCTTCGAAGCACATGAATGTAAATGTCGGATCACAACCAATTAAAATTTCCACACCCTTAGCTACTCCATTATGTGACGACAGTGACAGCATTCCTCAAGAACACTTTGAATACCGTAATACAAGTAATCAATTACCTAAGCTAATCACTCTCTTTGCGTTGGGTTAGTACCCCACCAAGGAAGTCAACTTCCTATGTACTGTCAACGATGCAGTCTAATTATTGCAGGCTGTCATCGAGCTAATATTCGTAGGAAACTGGAACATATTATTTGTAACAGCAATGAGCATCAATAACACTTATTTGTTCTTTTCAATAAAACGATGACTTGAGGTGGGAATATGAAACATTACAACCAGCCATTTACATTAAATTTATTACACTCCTAGGACGACAACCCAATGACAATGAATAGACAGCATCACTAATTTGTGATGAGGGAATCAATAGAGTCGCTTAAAACAAGAAGGTAGCAGAAGCTCATCAGGGACGGTGATGTCCTGGAGGATAAGTCGGTTCGCATGGAGGGCTGATGGCGCCGCTGTGACAAGCACCAGCTGCTGCCACCAATGGCACCACTGTGAATTATCACGTCATCTTCGATATCAACGGTCACGGTTTGCTCGCCGCATGGCCCTGTGGTTATGTCTCGTGAATCATCTCATGCTCCTCCACTTCCACGCAAGGAACTGGTCCCGGAACCATGACCGGCTTCTTTCTCTCTTGGTCAAGCAAAAGAGACCAACTGCAAGGAATGCCAGCACGAAGAGACTGCCTACTGATACACATACAGCAATAACGGTCGTGTGGTGGCCGCCACCACCGGGAGGTGCATGATATTCGAAGAAGGGGGAAGCGATGGAGGTGGTGCACCGTAAATAGGTGGTGAATGGACATATTTGGGGGGTGGTGCAAGGTATGAAGGAGGTAGTTTAGGGGTTGGCGTTGGTGGTGGGCCCGCTTGGGAGGTGATGCCTTTGGTGGTGAACTTGGAGTGCCTTGCTTGGACTTGGTGGGTAAACCCCCTTAGGTGGAGGTGCTCTGCTACTTGGAGATGGATGTGGAGCACCGCCCTTTGGTGGTGAACTTGGAGTGCCTTGCTGGGACTTGGTGGGTAAACCGCTTGGGCGGAGGTGCAGCACCACTTGGAGATGGAGGTTGAGCGCCGCCCTTTGGTGGCGAACTTGGAGTGCCCTTGGTAGGGCTTGGTGGGTGGGACCCCTTGGGAGGTGATGGCTTTGGTGGCGAACTAGGAGTACCCTTGCTAGGGCTTGGTGGATAAGCTTTGGGAGGGGATGCCTTTGGTGGCGAACTTGGAGTGCCCTTGCCAGGACTTGGTGGGTAAATTCCCTTAGGTGGAGGTGCACCACCACTTGGAGAAGGAGGTGGAGCACCACCCTCGCTGGTGGAGTCACATAAGTCGGCGGTGAAAGTGGAGTGCCTATCGGTGACTGCGGTGGCGGTGCATATGGATGGTGGTGGTGATGGGTGGGTGGAGGTGGTGGCTGTGGTGGTGATGGTGATGGTGGTGACCTCGTGGCGGTTTGTGATGATGGCTTGAAGGCGGCGGCGGTAGAGACTAGGCGGAGGAGGTGCAGTGGTGTTACATACCGGAGTCGATGGGAGGCGGTGGCGGCGAGTAGTATGGGTAGCTCATATTATTTAAGGAAAATGTGTTATGAAATGCACTTGCACTAATTAATCCAAACTAGCAGCGCAAGAAGATTGTTGTGGGATGATGTGGGACTTCCGGGGCTCTATTTGTACTAGTTGGAGGCTGAAACTCTACAAAGTCCTAATCTACTCTTCAAACAAGAAGGGTTGCTTTACACCATGTATGTTGAGTTGTCCACTATTAATATTGGAGGACACAAATTTATAATAATCACAATAAAGTCCTCGAAATCAAGGCGTTCATACATGCATTATTAGCCTCGAATACAAGTAATAAGCACATGATTAAAATGGGAAAAACTATTCTCCAATTGCTACAGGACTTCCCCTCTTGTTTGATTTTTAGGTGCATATTCTACTTAATTTGCTCCATCGGATTGGAGTTCGAAGAACATCCTCAGTTGCAAGTCACAACACGACAAGCTTAACTCCGTTGGGGCATAAAGAAAGAGCACCCAATTATCCAACTGATGCCACCATCAAAACGAATATAATAGCCACTCTCATCATTTCAGAAGTTGGCCACTCAATTATCAGCTCAAGATTATACTTATAAGAAACGTACTTACTAACTAGATTCGAATTCCAATTCATCTTATTAAACACTAGGGTAGACAGATCAACCCGAAACTTCCACATAAATATAGTAAGAACATTTAGCAGTTACACAATTATATGTTTCCCCCCCTCTTTGTCCATTTACTTTCTATGTTTGACTCTTTTGTATATTGGGTGGTCCAACTTATTACTTATATCTCCAAGTTTACCCCGATGATTGTCAATTAAATCAGCCAGCTATCTAATAAAGTAGATAGATAAATGTGTAATTATTCTTAGGGGTATTATCATTACCGGTTGAGCACGTATGTGTGATTTGGAAGAATATATATACCATCGTCTTATTGATTTAAAGAAAGTTCAAACATAGACAAGATTTCAAAGTCATAAACCATGAGTTTAGGTTCCTCTCATCGCGGTGATTAAGGACAATCCTCGCGTTTGATTAGGGCGGGCATAAATGTGATCGATATGAATTGGATGACCACATGGGAAGATGATTAAGGCTTCACTTAAGCCTAAATTTAGAAGCAAAGAGATATTTGCGAAAGATAGAGTCCTGGTAATGATATATGTGCTTTATCTAGATGGAAAGAGAGAAGATGTATACTCACAGTTCATGTATCCGGACAAAGATGACAACCATCATCTATTTCTTCTTCTTATTTGAAGATTTTAGAATATGCATATCGTCTTTATAAGGGGAGATAGCTTTGGATTCTGCTCTTATACACCATTATGATGCCTGCTTTATCAACTACTCCCATGGACAACCTGTTTCCTTCCTTTTTTTTTTGTCCAAAACATAACAAAAAAAATGCATAACAAAATTAGGAAACAACATACATAAATGCATCTAAACATAACAAATTTACAAACCGCGTCACTTTTATGTGGAGGGCTCATGAATTGCTTGCTCATCATGGCCAATAATGTATAATCATTCATTATAATCAATCTCACAATCAATAACTTCAAGCCATTCCCTCCATGGGTAATATGGAGTTAACATGAGAGGTTTTAATGAATCACTTCACTATTAATATCTTGTATATTGAATAACAATGACTTGCTTTTGAATTTTGAGACTTTCTAGCTGATAAAGAGATCCTACACAATGTTGGGTGGGGATGGTACTTTCTTGAGCCAACATTTTGCACTATCGGTTGAGACCTTTGGATTGAATATGCGGGATGTGCCAAAGTCGGTCAGGTAGCTTTTACAAGTTGCGACATTTAATAGTCTTTACTTTTGAGATAAATAGTGGTTGCACATCATTGTCATTAGGATTCTTAAAAGGGCTTGCATTTTTTTTTTTTGGTGAAGGTAAGTAATATATTGACTAAGCAAAGCGATGATTACAAGAAAGAGATCCAAGCAAACAACCACACACACGAAGCGACACAAGAAGTGCCAAGCCGGGTGGAAGGGAGTAGTGGGAAAACAAAACCAACAAGGAACAGAGGGGAAAGGTGCCCAAAGAACTGCATAAGGAGGAAACCGGCCAGAACAACGGCCAAAAACCAAAAAAAGTAAAAACTGCACAGCAGCGACGAAGCAAACAACCACCGACGGTGAGTCGGTTTCTGCATATTCCCCTCTCCATATACCAGTCAAAAGAGGCCAGTTGAGATTGGCTGGCTGCTAAATCTGCTAAATAAACAATCACAATCATAGCCACTGACGCAAGATTGTTCTGTTCTCTATATCTCAGACTTTTTAAATAAGCTCAAGCCGCACCTAAACCCTCTGTCTCCATGTCCAATTGGAAATTATTTATAGCCACCCTTCATAAAAACAGGTAATAAAAATCTGGACATATGTTGAACCTTATCATATTGGGAAGTATCATATCAACTTGCATATTGACTTCATGCTATAAGACTAGGGTTTCTTGTGAGGTACATGTACAGTTCCCGCTAAATTAGGATAAGTCTATCTGTTTTCATTTTTGTATTTGTTTTCTTTCCTTATAATAAGGTTTATAGTCACTTGCCCTTTAAGACACTTGGAGGGCCTTACGCATTCGAACTCTAGTGTCATGTGCCATTAATCATGGTGTGTCGTCTGACTTTGCATGGATTGGAGCCATGAATGACTATCTCAAGAAGTGTAAAGTTACTCGGCCATTAATGGTGTTCTTTCTTCGAACTTGGAGTGCCAACTCGATGTCGTGGACTTCCTAGCTGTATATAAAACGTAGAACATGCCAATCATCGTCATTTACTTGTAAAGCAAAATTCATCGTGTATTTATATACTCTAATGGGGAAGTGCACCTTTAGAGAATCATCTCTGTCGACAAATTCTATCGTGAGAATCAAGACTAAGATAATCATCTAGATGATCTCAGTGTCTGTTTTATTCCTTGCCATTTATTCTCTTTTTTTACTATGATCTCTATGGTCCGGCTACCTAGAGGCTCACGAAACATCTTGCAAAGATAAAAAAAAAATTAGTTAGGTTCATGTATTACCTGTGTAGTTAGTCTTGACTGAGAGTAATTTGCATAAAGTTGGTATGATTTGACAAGTGACTTTCAATTTCTAAGCTATAAATCTCCTGACAACCAATTACGCCAATCTTGAGGCATTTTGATTATTCCTTTATGTTAGAATTTTCTAATTCGTTAGCTTGACCTCACTTTTTTTGGCCAAATTATCGACTTTTCATATGCCCCACAACTTAACAAACCTAACACCATAAATAAGATCTTTCCACCTTATCTAGTGTTTTCGGGTGTTGCCGTGAGCACCATCACCATTGTCCATACCTCCTTCTGAGATAATTACTCAACCAGTCATAGACCTATTGTATTGATAACCGTTAGTCCTAAACTTTGCAATTTCACTAATGTAGTCCTTTAAGTCAATTGGTGTCGGAAATTGTTAACGTAAAATATAGTCATAACTGGCCACCGTACGTGACATGATGTGGACAATAGTTATTTTCGACAGCATTGGCCTTAATGATTGCATTGGAGTTTGTGTAAATGTTTAGGACGACATTAATAAAAAAAAAAATGCCGAATTGACATTTGTACAACCAGTTTATGACTAAATTGGTAATTCTTCCCCTCTCTTTACAGAATGGTGTCTGATTGGTCAACGCAAATGCTTGATTGTTGATGGAGAAGAGATGAATCTGCATCATTGGTCAATGGTTAAGATTGTTCGGAAACTGACGAAATGGTTGGACGACAGTGGTGGACAGTATCGCGATTGGGAGAGAGATAATTAATTCGTGACGATTCAAAATATTTACACTTTACCCCTAAAATTGTTAGGGGTGAGCGTTTAAGGGGCACAAGTTTCATCTGAAACCTAGTACTTACTTGTCGAAACAAGTTTATTATTTTTTGAAACCTAAAACTTACCATGCTTACTCTGGACCTGGATCCTATCTTGTCACAGGTTTAGGGTCTAAATAGATTCCACGTGTATTCTTAACTAAACGATTCAAGTGAATTGTCACATTTGATGACCACTACTTGTTACTATAATCCACTGATTACAACTCATATTTAAATACAAGAATAAGTATAAAACATTAACAAAGTAAATATCTCAAACATAAATATCTTTGAAAATGAAAGCTCAGACTAATGATTCAGATTACATACTTATCATTGAATGCCATAGAATGTCGTAGGATTGCGTGAAGATATATATGGGAAAAATAGAAAAATTTGTCATAGGTTCTGGTTCCATCTATATCTAGAACATGGAATCTACCTGTCAATTCGATTTTTTCACAAGAAGAAAAAGAAGAAACAGGGAGTCCGTTGAATTTCAAGTATTTCGTTCACCAATAAGATGCGAAGACTTACTTCCCATTTGGAATTGCATAGAAAATATTATTTATCTCAAAGAGGTCTACGTAAAATCTTTGAAAAAACGCCAGTTTTAGGTTTTACCCTGGAACTATGCTCATCCCAAAAAATTGCGACACACGTTGCTTTTTGAAAGTTTACGGCAACACTAACTTGGAATTGTTACTTTTAATATGATTTTAGGTATCAGTTTTTCCCACCTAAAATGTAACTTCTATATTTTCTTTTCAAGTGGACGCAAGTATCTTTTATTACGAATAGTATAAGAAAAGAAGGGAGTGTGATGGAATTACTCAAATAAGATTCAAATATTTCATTTGTTAAATTTTGAGGTCGGTGTTATTCCATTGTTATGTGGTACGTTAAAAGCAACAAAATTTGACAAAAAAACACAATATAATATATTACTAGTGATGTTATATTAATTATAGGTCCCCGGCTTCCAGAACGTTTTGCCTGAAGCTTCAAGCAACGCCTATAAGAGACCATGCCAACGATTTGGGCGTTGCGTACGGCTAATCATGTCAATGAAGGTTAATAAAACTTGGGTCTAGCCCGGTGTCTTCATCGTGATATCTATCGACCTTCTATACCAAAAATATGTTCAGTCATCCGGTATCATATAGATCTAATATTCGGAATCCTTCGTAATGAACTTCGAATTTCGCAAAAATCTTTTTGGACAACTAATTCGCGAACGAGCACGCCAATTCAATGGATAATCAACATAGTATTGGTGAAAATAAGATAGCTCTCTTTCAATTGTGTTAGTTTCTCCTAAATATTTCAATGTCGCAATGTTGTCCATCTGAACCAATTTTGATGGAAATCCTGACGGGATGCTTGCTGTATTGATGTGAATAAAATTTATAATTCTTTAATATGTTTTTCGAAATTTTTATTTTTCTTTCATTCTTTTATTTTTATTTTTTTTCCCTTGTTTCATTCTTCCTCTGCCAATCGTCGAGCCTTGGCGATGGTTGGCAACTGGCCAAAGACAATACAGGTGAGGGTTATTGCCCTCGCGGAATGCGTGGGTGAGTCTCTCCCGTGGCTAGTAAGGTCCCCTCTAGCCAGATCTCGGCAAGGGTGATCTTCTCACTGGGCATGACATTTGGTCAGTTGCTGACCATTATCGAGGCTTGGCAATAGGTGAGGAAGAAGGAAAAATAAAATGAAACAAAAAAAAGAAAAACACACACACACATATATAAAGTTGATGTTATTTAAATATATATTAAAAATGGCAAAAGCACACATCAAGTGCCAAAATTTATGTACAATGCTCACTTTAGTGGCAAAATTTTTGGCTGGCTAATTTAAGTATCAAATTGAAGGAAAAATGATTACTTAAGTACCAACGACGAGGGATTTTGACGAAAAAATTATACGTGGAATTATATTTAAAATATTTTAGTGCCACATCATTTATATTAAGAAATAAGTCCATGTGGAAATTTTATTTAAAAAAAGTCAGTCTATGTGGCAATTTTATTTAAAAAAAAGTCAATTCACGTGGCAATTTTATTAAAAAAATAAATTCCTAGACATAAAATAAGTTAAATAAAAAAATTAAAATAAGAAAAAAAAAAGGAGGGTGGTTGCTTGTAGCAGCGAGAGCTTGCATAGCCTTGTCGTCCCCACTATTGCCAGCATGGTGAGGGCTGGTTGGCAGGAGTTACCGAGCCCCGACGATTAGGGGTGAGCATGATTCTAGGGTAGAACTGGAACCTGAAGAACCGAACCGATAGAACTGATTGGTTTAGGTTCCAAGATATGGAGGGTAGGTTTCAGGTTCCAAAAATTAAGAACCTATTCTAACGGGTAGGTTCCAGGTTCTAGGTAGGTGAAAACCTGGAACAGAACTTGGACCCGAAGCAAGTTTTATATTTTTTTCTTGGTATATGTCTTTGCGTCATCCTACGGTATTTCATAATATCAATGCTGAGTGTGTAATCCGGAAGCACTTTATCATTAAGACTTTTACTTTGTTAATGTTTCATATTTTTCGTTTCTAAATATGAGTTGTGGTCAGTGAATTTTAGCAGTAGGTGATGGTCATTAATGTGATATTATTGTAATCGTTCAACTAAGAATACATGTGGAACCTGGAACTGACCCTGAACCTGGAACAGGGTAGGTTCTAGGTTTCAAGATATGTAGGGTAGGTTTCAGGTCCCACAAAAGAGGAACCTATATAGACGGGTAGGTTCCAAGTTCCAGATAGAACCTGTATGGAACCTGGAACCGCTCACCCCTACTGACGACCACTGGTAAGAGCCAACAGGATCTAGGTAAGGGTCACCGACCCTTACCCAGTCGGCTGGCGGGGGAATGTCTGGTAAAGCAAATGATGCTGCTCGTAGGAATTTGAACTAACCAAAGTGAAAATTTGGAAGATCAAACTACATCATGAGATTCACCAACTGGGTAAAAAATGAGATTTATTTCTTTGCATATTGGAAGAAACTAAGCTCATTGGGTATACCTAGAGAAGCTCATCCAAACACAGCTTCTTTCAAGGAAAAAAAAAGCAACAGCAATAGAGCAAACAATTCAATCACTTCAGCAATCACACTTAAACCTAGATCTACGAGGTCGGCCGATGGCTAGCCCCCACCCATCATCTACCCTTGTAGACATGAGCTCTGGTTCTCATCCTAGATCTGTGAGGTCGGCCAATGGCTAGCCCTAGCGTGGCCTCGCTTTGCTATCAGAGGGGTTGCCGGCCACTGGCGGGGATCGGCGACCCCCACCAGTCATCCCCTACCTCGTTGGCCATTACTGGTGGTAATGGGCAGTGGCGGCAAGGGCTGTGCAAGCCCTTGCCCTTGCAACCCTTCATTTCCTTTTTTTTATTTTGGTTTTTTATTTTTATTTTTATTTTTTAGCTTTTTTATTGCTAATCGGGGGATCCCTAGTGAGCTATATAGATGCCATGTAAGATTCCTAGCAAAACTTATTGGGAGTTGGTACTCAAATATATTTTTCTAAAAAAATTGACATTTAAGATCCCCACAAAAATTTTGGTACCAAAGTGAGCGCCGCGCACATAAATTTTGGCAATTTTGGTATCCTTCTGCCTGTTAAAAATTATTAAATTTTTCCACATTAAAGTTAGATGGATGGGTGGCATTGATATCAACAATTTTCGGTCAAAATTGGTTAGATGAACTACATTGGCAAAGCATGAAAAGGTTTCTGACTAAATCAACACATTTCAAAGGTTATAATTGAATTGGTACAAGTGTAATAAGTTTATGACCTTTTTGATAATATTTCCTATAGTTAGAAAGGTACCCCTTCAAGAGCTATGTTGTTCTTATAACTTGCCAAGCAACTTCGGTGCTATCGGTGAATTTGCTGCTGTTATTTGAACCGGACCACTTCCTCCTGTCAAGCCAAACCGACAGCCGTCGTCATTGCAACATTTCTTTCTCCTTCATACCCAAAAAATATTGTGACGAGGCTTGAAACAACAATGAGAAATAGGCTGGATGTGGTGCGACGTGAGAAAATCATCCCAAAGTCCAAATCTTATTGCAAATTTTGTTAATTCAGTCCTAAACCTTTTAATTTTGCCAATTGAGTCCTAAATCTTTTCATATTTAGCTAATTGAGTCAATTCGATCAATTTTGGCAAGAGATCATTGACATGAACTGTAGTCGTCTGACATGGCACAACTGGCACTAATGTCAAAAATTTTAAGAATATTTTCATATTTTTCAATTCTTTGTTTTTGTTAGAATTGTGGTTGGTGAAGTTGTCGGCCACAGGCAATGGCCAGTAACCCTCGTTTGTTCTGGGCTAAGGCCTTTGCACCCTTGCTAGCCATAGGTAAGAGTGTCAAGACTTGCCCTATTGGCCAACGAGGGCCACGAGCTTGTGACCAGCTAGGGCCTTGCGGCCCTCCCCGGCCAACAAGCGAGGGTTTCAGCCCTCGACTGGATCTAGATGAGGGCCCAACACTCTCGCTTGGTTAAAAAATAAAAAAATTCAAAGATTATTTGTCATATAAGACAACCGATATCCACATTAGCTATTTTAGGCCAAAATTGGGTGGGGAGACTCAGTTGGCAAAATGTGGATGTTTTAGATTCAATAGGCATAAATCAAAGATTTAGAACTGAATTAACGTAAGTTCAATAAGTTTAGGACATTCTTGATAATCCTCCCGCCAATCTTATGCTTTCCATACTGTGATGTCCGTTTTTCAGAAAGGCATATTAGGCGAGAAAGGTTTTCGAGATCTCCCCAAAAGTCCGATGATGAAATAGAGTGATTGATGATTAAAGTAGAGCGTTCTCTTTCGGTGAATCGATAATTTAATCCGACAATGTCCAACTACAACGTGACAAACTCACAAGAAATGCCTCCTGGGGACTACACCAAAAGCTCCAAATCCACAGCACAGCAAATGTAGATTCCAAGCTGACGTTACGAAACTTTGGGCTTGTTAAGCCGTAGTTGACCCTTTTGTTCAGGTAACAAAAGATCAATTATTATTTGCAGAAACAGATTTCGGAAAAGAAAAGGTATTTGGAGGTATTTCCTAAAGGTTGTATTTATCCAAAAAACATAAAAATATGAGGATTATTTAACAAATTAGTACGAATAAGAGGGAATTATTATTCCCACTGCTCTTTGGTTGATATATCATAAACATAAATATCATCCATATTAGTGTTTAATTAATTTGGATATGGGTGGCCGCATTCATAATTTATAACTCACCAATTAAAGACAAGATTGGAGCAAACTTCCCCTAAATTGAAACGATGGAGTTGAAAAAGCATACGAAATGGCCAAAAGGCCTAAATACCGGACACACTACATCGGCCCAGGGAGCCCAATCACATAGAAACCAACTAAGCCCATGTGGAAGGGCAACTTGTTGGCTGAGACATTCAAAGTCAACTGTTGACCCGGCAAGTTACGACATTCCATTACGTTAGACTCTCCTCTACCTATGAAGCGGGCTCATTGCGAACCAATATCAATCCGAAAAACGGATTACATGGATTGCGCAAAAAAAGGGTAATGTGAGCAACGTGAGAGAAAAAGGTTGTATGACCACATAAGTAATGAATACTCTCTAATTTAGTATTCTAAATTTGGGTTTTAACTCTTTTCTAACTCATTTTTTACACGCTCGAAGGGGAGTTTATCATTATAAAGATAAGTCAGAAACACATAGTTGTGTTATGTTTTAATTAATATTTCCTTCTTGATTTGATCTGATACGTTATAACTAAAATTACCCGTACTTATTCAAACTATGCAACCTGGTTCTTGGGTTGGTATTATTACTCATGTGCAATTCCAATCAACAAATTTGTCTTTGATCCTAGCTCTCCATATTATGAAAGATGGAGACTTCAATTTTCGGTTTTTTAACCTTTGAGATTGAGTTTAGTATAATGAAGGAGCACCCGCAATTCTAATACATATGAACATTTACAGTTTTTTGTAATCATTTCAAATGTTTCGTAATTTTTTAAAATTAAAATATATTTTTTCTTATTACCCATCATCTATTGGGATTAATGTAGATGAGATTTCCAATCCTTATTGGCTCCTGACAATTTTTTTTACATTGAATTGATTGCATTATCCTTTGCGATTCCCGTTATTGATTTGAGATTATTCCTTACCTTTTTTCTCTTGTTTTACATTTGTTTCAATTTTATTAAAAATAAAACTACCCATACTCCTCTCAAAAAAAAATATATGGAGCACGCACACTCTTGATTTAAGACTAATAATTCCCTCCTCTTCTTCTTCTTCCTTTTTTTTTTTTCCTTTTTCCTTTTCTTTCTCCCTTTCAAAGAGTGTAACTCTTTTCCAAATATTAGTTTTTTGGTAGACAGCTGACTAATTATTGTGTTTCTGACCTAAAAATAATTATTCTATTAGTGGGTACTATATTTTTGTTTTATATTTGTAATAAGAAGCTATAATTGAAAAAAACAACTTAAGCACAAGTAAGAGAATAATCCATATGTAAATTGTGTGTATGAGTAAATCAACCATTTTTTTTTACTTGACATTCTTGTAAGTTTGATCCAAAAATCAAAGTAAAAAATTTGCGATCATGAGGATAATCTAGAAAAATAAAGTAAACAATTTGCAAATAAAACTAACATTTCTTTACTCTAATATATGATTAGTGCTTGCTTAAATTATTACAATGAAGACTAAGTTTAGAAGAAGACAAATATGAGGTAACGTTCGAATGTAACAGATGTGGAGGAAGCCGTTAGGGTGAAAAAAAAAAGTTACTTGGAAGGGACAAGGGGAAAAAAGAAAGAAGAAAAAAGGTGAAAAATAATCTTAATCAAGTGTGGGACTTGTAAGGATAATTGTAGTCAATTCAATGTGATAAAGTGTGTGAGGAGCCAATAAGGGAGTGGACATAACACGAGCCTTTATATTCCATGCGATAAAAAAAAACCCAAGAAAGGATTAGAAAAAGAACTTTTATTAATTAAATTATTCACAAGCACAACTTTTTTTTTCCTAAAAGGATTGAGATCTTTCGTGCACATTTAGCCCTGGAAATATTGACATATCGCTCCATGAGCATTTTAGACGGTCCAAATCTATTTCGCCATTTCTTCTACTTTACTTTCTCCGTATATTTTTTTTTTCCTTTTCCTCTTTCCGCTTTTGCCCTTTTGCCGCGATTTCTCTGTCGACTTTTGTCCATGCTGCCGGACCCCTCTTTCTTTCTTTCTCTCTCTCTGGATTTGAGCTTTCAACCTCAGATCTGAGATTGCTAGCCATGTTCGACATTGCCAAACCCTTAGATTTGAGTTCACTCGTCGCGCAATAGCGTTAATTGCAAACCATGCTGTCAAGGTGTAGCAACTATGGCATGCGATCTCATATGTGGAGAGCGAAAGAGAGAAGAGTGAGGGAGGGAAGGGGGACGCAACAAGGAAGGGAAGGAGGTGCAAGCCGGCGCTCGATGGTGGTGTAGAGAGAGGGAGAGTCTATATCCATCCTTCTCGAGAATGTGTCAACAAGTGAGACAAGATGAATTGGACGCGAGCAAAGGTGGCAGTGGTGATTAGCAAGGATACTTTGTTTATTCATGGCAGTCATGATAGTTCTCATGAATTGTAGGGGTATACCATACCATGATAACCTAATACTTGATAAAGCATAGATTTGATGAGATTTATCTGATCGAATCGAAAAAATGACAGAGATAAGAAAAACGAACAACGCGATTTATCCAGGTTCACCTAGAAAAGGGCTACGTCCTGCAGTCTGTATTATTAGGTTTTCGTCGCACGGTTACAATGAACAAAAAAGGCAATATGTATAGCTCAAAACGAGCCCCACAAGTAATGGACCAATTTAAATAAAAGCCTAAAATCGATATTGTCTCGGGGGCGCTGTCCCCACGCCCCTGCTCGCTCACCGGCGAGCGGGGCAGCAGTCCGCTCACCGAGGAGCGGAATCCCAGCCCGTTGACCGGCCAGCGGACCTCTAGGTCGGGGGCGCCGCCCCGAACCCTGCATTTCGTGCATAGGGATCACATGTCGTTGGTTCATACTTCTATTTCCCTAAGCTCACGTGGGCATGCCCGATGTGAGAAACAAGGTTCCCCGAAGTATTCGTCAACTCCAACAGGATTTAGATCAACGTAATACTTCAATGCATTTCGAAAATATTTTTGTGTCTTTACAATAAGTATTCTTTATATATAACCATAAAATTGTATTTTCATTCTGTGTATATTGTTTCAATAGATTCTTCAGCTCGTTCAATTTAAAACATTGATAGTTGAATTGACATACTTTCATATATGTTTCGCTGGAATATTTCTTACAACGAAATATTTTTCACTGAAATTAGTTCTTCCGCTTTTAAATATAAAAAGTGGTCATGTGGCGATTTCGAACAAGAGTGATCTAGATAATCAGAAAATCGAAACGTAGAATATGTAAATATTTCAACAAAACTACACTAGCATGAACCAAGCCAGAGTTTGACTCGACAAGGAAGTCTTGTTTGTACAATCCTAAAGAGCCACATGTACAAACTTGAATGAAATTATACACATAAACCAAATCGGAGTGTGACTTGATGGAGAGGCCTAGAAAGTACAATTCCTACAAAACGAACCAATGTACACAAACCTTGCCAGAGTTTAACTCAACAACAGTGCCTAAACACGCTTCGATACTATATTGGAGTTTGACTCGACGACAGAATGTTGGGACTAAAAATAACGCCAGAGTTTGACTCAACGATGAAAATTGAAAGTTGTAGCTAAGGAAATCGAAGTGCAGTGCGGAAAGTAATGATAAGATAAGTTTATTGAATTGCTCGAGGATTCTTGATGGGAGCCCAATGATATTTTTTATGGTTGAGTGAGTAACTGCCCTCCAACGGTTGTAGCTCTCAGCGCATCCTTATCGATCTCTCCATGTTCCTCATTCCTCATGAGCTTGTTTGACTACATCTTTAAGTAGTTATTTCAACCTGTGTCATACACTATGTAACTATCGACAGTCCTCAAACTGCTCTTATCAATCGTGCCCACGTTCTCCACTTTCTGAGTCGAGTCTTCAAGAGATTGTTCTAGAGCTTGTAACTATCGACAACTATCCTCCCATCGGATGTTCAAAAAATGATTGTCTATCTATTCTGACGCGCTTCCGAAAGACATTCCAAATTCTTGGCTACATCATCTATTTTCAGCGCTAATATTCGTAGCTATTTCATCTCCCTCACAGTATGTAACGGACTAGACACGCACTACAAAAAAAAGGCCATTTAGCCACGAAAAATTAGCGACGAAATTAATTCGTCTCTAATTTGCGACGAATTTGCGACTGAAAAATATTCGTTGCTAATTTGCGACGAATTTTACGACGAAAAAATATTCCTCGCTATTTGCGACAAAAAAATATTCGTGGCTAATAGCGACGAATTTGACACGAAAAAATATTCGTGGCTAATTAGCGACGTATTTTGCCACGAAAAAATATTCGTCGCTAATATGTGACGAATTTTGCCACGAAAAAATAGTTGTCGCTATGTGCGACGAATTTTGCGACGAAAAAATATTCGTCACTAATTTGCGACGACTTTTTGCGACGAAAAAATTTGTGACTAATTTGCAACGAATTTTGTGACGGAAAAATTTCGTAATTTTGCGACGAAAAATAATTTGTCGCTAATTCGCGACGAATTTTGCCACGAAAATTGCTTTCATCGCAAAATTCCACAAAAAATTTGATTTTAGCCACGAAAAATTAGCGATGAAAACGAATTTTTGCCCATAGAAGTCATCGCTAATATTCATGTAGCATGGCGCCAATTTTTGTGACAGCGCATTTGTGTCAAACTTTGTCGCTAAAGTTTCGACAAAGTATTTAGTCGCCAAATTAGCGACGAAATACTTAGTCATCGATAATTGGCGACAAAATGTATTAATCGCAAAATGTATTCATCGCAAAATTAGCGACGAAATACTTAATTGTCACTAATTGGCGATAAATACTAATTAGCAATGACATTTGCGACCAATAATCTAAAGTATCCAATCCGTTAGATCATGTTGATATCACAAAGGACATACATGATCTAATGACTCACTTGTATGGGGCCTATATGTACCAAGAACAATTGATATTTTTTCTGACTCCTCTCTCTCTGCATAAAAATAAATAAATGAATCGAGATCTGAAACTCTTATGAATCGTAATTTATGCACTTTCTTATCACATCATGGATTTTTCAAAGATAACATATCAATGTTACCGAAATTTAAGTCACGTGACATTTGTTTATGTAAAACTATCACTGCAAAAAAAGAGATTTACTCGCAAAAAATTAGCGATGAAAGTGAATTCGTCGTAAAATTGCGATGAAAATAACTTTTGTCACATATTTGTTATTCCGATCGAAAAATGCTTTCCCAATCTTGAATTTTTCGTGAACAGACACAACCTAATTTTGGAAGAAATTCCAATGTGATCCTTCTAGAGAGGCACTAGGTAGGACAATCGGTAATGACTGGATCGTCATGTCAGCTATTTCTAGCGAAAATTGATTGAAAGTAAGCACTACAAAATAAGGGCTTTTAGCGACGAAATCGATTTTCATCGCTAATTATTAGCGACAATGTTGAAAAATACCTATTAACGAAGCAAATTCAATGAAGCAATAACTGGTACCATAAAGAAGCCCCCATAAACTAGAGAGCCTTGACCAATTTGAAAGATCATTTGATGTAGTTGAAATAACTGAATTTTGGGTTGTTCGAGCAAGCAAGGGAAATTCTAATAACTGAAATAACTGTCTCAATGTTATTTTTTTTACTTTTTTTATTGTCTAAATATTCAGGAACTAAGACCATTCCAATGCTCCTTTTCACCATGCATAAACTAAACCAACAATTAGGATAAGCACAAAAATTACAGCTACTATAAATACGAATACCCCTCAATACATCGAAACTCATTGCCCCTGGATAAAGAAAAACCATTTCAACATAAAAAACAACAAAAACTAGAGCAAACATATAATAATGGATTCGAAATTGTAACCAAGCATTGCCCATTGGCTTTATACCTGATTCATAACTCGAAAGTTTCTCTGGCCGTTTGCTAATCGCGGCTAAAATTCCGGAAATTAGAAATAAAATAGCGAAGAAACACAATTCGTCAGAAAATTAGCGACGAATTGAGAAATTCGTCGCAAAATTAGCAACGAATATGGAAATTCGTCGCAAAGTTAGCGACGAATTCACAAATTCGTCACAAAATTAGCCACAAAACAAAAAATCGTCAGAAAGTTAGCAACGAATTTAGAAATTCGTAGCAAAATTAGCGACGAATTTCCAAATTCGTCGCTAATTAGCCCAAACAAAATTAGCGACGCATTTAGAAATTCGTAGCAAAATTAGTGATGAATTTCCAAATTCATCGCTAATTAGCCCAAACAAAATTAGCGACGAATTCATAAATTCGTCGCAAAATTAGCGACGAATTACCAAATTCGTCGCAAAATTAGCCCAAACAAAATTAGCGACGAATTCATAAATTCGTCGCAAAATTAGCCACAAACAAAAAATCGTCAGAAAATTAGCGACGAATTTAGAAATTCGTAGCAAAATTAGCGACGAATTTCCAAATTCGTCGCAAAATTTCATAGCTACATTAGCCACAAAAGGCTTTTTTTCGTGGCTAAGTAGCCACGAAATTCAGTTTTTGTGGCTAATTAGCCATGAAAGTCAATTGTTCGTGGCTAATTCTCGACGAAGGGGTTTCGTCGCTAAATTCGTGGCAAATGTTCCCCGCGCAAAATTTCGGCCGAAAACACTTGGCGGTCGTAAAAACTCAAATATAACCCCTTCGTCGCAAAATTCGTCGCAAAATTAGCGACGAATTTCGAAATTCGTCGCTAATTAGCCCAAACAAAATTAGCGACGAATTCATAAATTCGTCGCAAAATTAGCCACAAACAAAAAATCGTCAGAAAATTAGCGACGAATTTATAAATTCGTAGCAAAATTAGCGACGAATTTCCAAATTCGTCGCTAATTAGCCCAAGCAAAATTAGCGACGAATTTAGAAATTCGTAGCAAAATTAGCGACGAATTTCCAAATTCGTCGCAAAATTTCATAGCTACATTAGCCACGAAAGGCTTTTTTTCGTGGCTAATTAGCCACGAAATTCAGTTTTCGTGGCTAATTAGCCATGAAAGTCAATTGTTCGTGGCTAATTCTCGACGAAGGGGTTTCGTCGCGAAATTCGTGGCAAATGTTCCCCGCGCAAAATTTCGGCCGAAAACACTTGGCGGTCGTAAAAACTCAAATATAACCCTGCATCACATCTTCAGAAACCCTAAGAACCATCTCTCGTCTTCTTCACAGAATCTCTCTCTCTCTCTCCCTCCCTCTCTCTCTCTGTTTCTCTCACTCCCTGTCTCCGATTTCTCCACTCCAATCTCGCATCGCTTCTTTCGATTTTGTCCTGTGCAAATTGATCCTCAAACCCGAGTCCTCACCTGAATCGGCGCGTGCGTCCTTCACCTCCCTCCCTCCCTCTCTTTGCCATGACAAGGGAATTCGGCGTCCCGCTGGTGGTCTTGCCCTTCGGCGGAAACCCCGCCATCGGGAACCTCCAGCAGCGCCGGGTCCCCACGGAGCCTTTCCAGCCCCCGCGGCCTTCGAGCTCGAGTGTGGTCCGGTTCGTGTGCTGCCTGTGGTATCTTGTTGGCGGCGATGCTGTTCTTGCCACAAGCGAGTGTGGTCCGGTTCGTGATCGCTGGGGTCTTTATGTTGTGGGCGACGAGGGCGTCCACGGCCCTGATGGTAGCGCTTGCCGAAGGCGAGGAGGAGCATCGTGGCCTTGTTGTGTACACGTGCTTTTTGATTTACACTCTGTTTTCTCTACTCGTCATATTTTAGGAGAAATGGCTCTAGAGATATGGTTTTCCAGTGATTTGTGCTGAGTTTTTGGGGGGATATGAAAGATGGTGAAGCCATAGTTCAGTTCACGAGGAATGGATGTAGTTATGATGTAATGAAATTGGATGATTCGTTGTAACTTGGTTGAGAAGTGTTATGTAGAGATCACAAAACTTTACTCTGTCCTTGCTGCTTGTCAGATTTTGGTGGCAATGGCTGACAACATTTTCCCACTCCCGGATCTCGACACCTCGGATGAGTCTTAGTTCGCTTCGGCCCCAACTCTATGTTCCCGAGGATCTCGGCGCGGGACGTGGAATAGGTGGCCACCGCTCGAATCGTCTCAGGCCCGCCCTCCAGTCGCCGTTCCCGAGCTGAGAAGGCCCCCCTCCGACCAGCGACGTCGTGCCTGCATCTTTCCTTGTTCTGGTTCGCTGGATATTCATTGGAATATGGATCTTCGCTGGTTCTCCCTGGTTTGGTTCCGGGTTCTCGTCCGGGAACTGACCTACCCGGGCCATATGCATCCATGAGAAGTAAATTGATGCTTTTTTTTAGCGTGACAGAGCTACACATGCCGTTCTTGTTTTTCTTACTGTGCAATTACCATATTCTATTGGTTTGCTATGTAGTGACTTAATCAAATTGATCAAATAGAGAATAATTATTAAACACATTCCCTTTTCTGCGGAGAAAAGAAAAAATTGTGGTTGGGCAAGTATAGCAAGAATTCTCTCCAGTTTTATCGTCGGGACTCGGGAGGCCTTCCAAGTATATGAAAGCTAATTTCATCGCTAAATTATGTCAAATTTCACAATACCATTCGTGGCAAATTAGCGATACCGTTTGTACAAATTAGTGACAAAATTTAAAATTTTTCGTCGCCAAATAATGTCCCCCGTTGCCATTTTCGTCGCAAATGACGTCACCAAAGGTTCGTCACTAATTAGCAATGAATTTTGCCACTAATTAGCAATGAATTTTGCCACAAATACTGTTGCAAATTAGCCACGAATTTAATAATTTCGTAGCAAATTTAGCCACGAATTTATTGTTTTCGTCACTAAATTTGCTACCCGATTTTGCAAGTTAGCCACGAATTTAATAATTTCGTAGCTAATTTAGCCACGAATTTACTACTTTCGTAGCTAATTTAGCCACGAATGTACTGTTTTCGTCGCTAAATTTGCTACCCAACGTTGCAAGTTAGCCACGAATTTACTGTTTTCGTCGCTAAATTTTCTAACCGCCATCGCAAGTTAGCCACGAATATGTTTCGTCGCAAATTAGCAACGAATTTTGCCGCGAGTAATTTCGTCGCTAATTTGCGACGATTTTTGCCACGAAAAAATTTCGTCGCTAATTAGCGACGAAAAGTGAAATTTTTCGTCGCTAAATTTTGCGACGCCGAATTAGCGACGAAAATTTTTTTGTCGCAAAATTCGTCGCAAATTCCATTAGCGACGAATTTTGTCAACATTTTCGTCGCAAAAATTCGTAGCTAAAGCCTTGTTTTTTTGTAGTGACGCAGCATTAGTTTGTGTCAATGTCAATAGGCTTCATAATATTTCCCCCGCTGATCAATAACTATAAGGGCCCCCGCATGCCATGCACATGACCTTCTCATATCTCGACATTGCGCTTCAACAACTTGCCCTCACGTTTCAGGCACATGTATCGACAGGCAAGTTATTTTGGTGTTAACAATATCATATGAAATTAATGGAGATCCTTTATATTCTTCGTATCTCAATCTTCCTTACTCGAGAAGAATCATGACACGTGCTACCTTTTGGAAAATCAAAGTTAAGCTGGGTAAATGTGAACGAGGCTAAGGTACTCCTGATGCACCACACTCTAACTTACTTTAATTTTAAGTTGCAATAACGAGTTGTCTTCTTTTAAAAATATATTTTTACTTAAAGTGATATCCTGAATGTGGTGGCGGAGGTGACACTAATGGTGCCAGAGTCGGTGATGTGGTGGTGACAAAAATGGGAGTCGTATGGCTTTGGTCATGGTGGCAGCGGCGGTGAGGAGCCTCTGGCTTTGGTTATGATGGTCATCATGCCATGGAAGTTTCGATTGCACGTTAGAATCCTAGTTCCTTGACGTTAGCATTCTAATTGGATCGATAAATCTCAACAATTTGGAATAGCAATCGAAATTCAGATTACTGCTTTTACAAATGACGAGTAAACAGTGGAATTGTAAAGGAGAAGTGTCTTCAATAGCAGTAGTCACTCTCGAGTTTGATGCATAGAGAGGGATGCTCAGATTGTTCCTAATTCAAGCTTTGGGTTGCTTGTGTAGCTAGGCATGGCTAGTGCTCTGGAGACCTCATGCGGTCAAGCCTATGGAGCCAAACAACACCGGATGCTAGGCATATTATACCTGCAACGTTCCTGGATAGTTCTATTTACATGCTCAATTTTATTGCTACCTCTTTTTGTTTTGGCTACTCCGATTCTGAAGCTCATTGGTCAGTCCAGCGTAGTGGCTGAGCTGAGCAGACGCTTTTAGTTGCTATTTGGTTAATTCCATTCCACTTGTGCTTCCCATTCCAGTTCACCTTGCAGAGGTTCTTGCAGAGCCAACTTAAGACTGCAGTTATTGTGTGGGTCTCCGGGGGATCTCTTGCACTCCATACGCTTGTTAGTTGGCTGTTTGTTTACAAATTGAGAGTTGGGCTCATTGGAACGGCTTTAACTATCGGTTTCTCCTGGTGGGTTACAGTCCTTGGTATGTTTGGTTACACTGTTTGTGGTGGTTGCCCTCTTACGTGGACTGGATTTTCAACTCAAGCCCTCAATGGGCTGGGGGAGTTTTTGAAGCTCTCCATTGCTTCAGGAATCATGCTCTTGTACTCTCTCTCTCTCTCTCTCTCTCTCTCTCTCTGTGACATTCATTACAGCTTTGAATAAACTTGGAATATACTGAACTCTCTCTCTCTCTACTCATAGTTCATAGAGTACTTGGCTATGTATATAACTGATACTTAAAATTATTATCAGCAAGTCAGAAGCGTGACAATTTACAAAGTTGCAGTTTAGTAAGCATCAGAACACAGCAAAAGTCGAGTAGCACAACTCAAAATGTAAGCCACCGACATCTGACAGTCTCTAATTATTGGTTGTGGTTCTTGTTTTCAGGTTGGAGAATTTCTATTACAGAGCACTCATCATAGTGTCTGGGTATTTAAACAACTCAAGAGGTTGCAGTTGATGCCCTGTCCATTTGGTTGGTTAACTTATGATGTGAGCGGTTTGCGATTTCTCTGATATTGCAGTACTTCTCTCATGCTTTACATCGATTGACACTTGACAGCAGTACTATGTTTGGCTGGGAATCAATGATTGCGCTGGGATTTTTGGCTGCAACTGGGTAGGATTACTAGTCTCTCATGCTCCCAATATATATGTTAGTAAAAAAATGGAATTTCAGTCCAAAGGCATTTTCAAATGGCACAGCATCGGTGGATTTTATTATAGACATTTCAATATTGTGCTGCAGCTTGTAGCTAGAAAAATGAGGCTATTATGTACCTATACATGTGCCAACTCGAAGTTAAATACGCATGCAACCATTTTGCTTAATTAATAGACGCTTCGGACTGATACATTTGAAAGCGAGTGACATGAACTACAGTCCCTCGAATTTGAATGTCATTGGTTGGTTTATCCTTTAGTTGATTTTATCCATGGAAGGGACTTGGTGGAAAGCAAACTTTGCAGAAAGAGACTGATTTAGATGATTAGAAATTTTCAAGGACGAGCAAGAACAAAATAAGAGAGCTTAAAGTTTAATATTTAATTACTCTAACACTTCCGTTCATGCTTAATCAAGTCTTTTTTTTCCCCCATGCACTAGGCGTGGACGTATTTAATTGGGGAGGCAAATGAGACTTGGAAAGACTTGAACTCAAGACCTTTGGCTCTGATACCATATAAGATTTTATGAGATCACCACTAACTGTTCTAAAAATTTAAGTTATTAAATTAAAGCGTAATTTAATATTTAATTACTCTAACAATAAGGAGTGTTACTATGTAAACCATATTACATAGAGCACTTTCTTTTAGCATGCTTAATGTGGAACTATTAAATTTTGAAGGGACTGGCTACTGGTATCACATGGAAAATCATTGCTTGAAATCTGAATTTCTTTGTTTGAGTGCTCAACAATGTCATCTGAGAGTGCTTGTTGAGAAAATCCTTTGTCCATAGGGTTTTAGGCATGATACATTTTACATCAATAGGACAAAAGCCGCTTTCCTCTACTCTATCAAAGTAGATTGCATCCAAGATAGCTTTCTGATGCAAATTGTGACCAATTTCACATTCAAACGAATGACATCACATCTGCGAGCAAATATAATTCACTTTAGTCTATTAGTCTGTGCGCCCTTTGAGAAATGTATTTAACTTCTCAACTCAGAGTCTGGGTAGCGAATGAGCTAGGTACAGGCAATGCGAAGGGTGCCAAATTTGCTCTACTGGTGTCGTTGTTCAGCTCTCTGTTGGTGGGGATACTCTTCTGCACCATTGTTATTGCCTTCAGCAAGAAGCTTGCAATGATCTTTTCCTCAAGCGTTCCTATTATAGAAATGGTCAATGAGCTAGCAGTCCTATTGGCATTCACCATTCTGTTCAATTCAATTCAACCAGTGCTGTCAGGTAATTCAGTAGGTTATGTAGAGACTCCAGATTTTGTGACCAGGAGCCACTTACATGGCCCATTGATTTGCAGGTGCAGCTGTTGGATCTGGTTGGCAAGCATTAGCAGCTGTGGTTAACATCGGGAGCTATTACCTAATTGGGGTTCCACTGGGAGTTCTCTTTGGTTGGTTTTTGAGTTTTGGTATCATGGTATGATCTCGGAATTTATTCCTGTTTCAGTTAAACTCCTAACATGAACCGTTAAAATGAATTCTTCATCCTACGAGTGAGGTCAGTTCTTTCTCTTTCTCTTTTTTACATGAAAATGCTCCCTTTTATAGCACGTTGTCAAATTTGTGCCCCAACAGTTAGGATATTTAAGATTGAACCCTAAGCTTGTTTGGGATTCTTCCCTATGAATTTTCTATAAACGCATGGTGGCCACTCAGTGTAAGGCATTACTCCCGTCGTTTCAATTTTCTCAAT
>JAGVVM010021344.1:0-37944 GCA_019149425.1 Psidium friedrichsthalianum | reverse complement strand
CCTCGACGACGAGAATCTGAAAGTTACAGCTAAGGAAATTGGAATGCAGTGCGGAAAGTAATGATAAAGATAAGTTTGTTGAATTGATCGAGGATTCTTGATGGGAGCCCAATGATATTTTTTATGGTTGAATGAGTAACTGCCCTCCAACGGTTGTAGCTCTCAGCGCATCCTTATCGATCTCTCCATGTCCATCATTCCTCGTGAGCTTGTTTGACTACATCTTTAAGTAGTTATTTCGACCTGTGTCATACACTATGTAACTATCGACAACTATCCTCCCGTCGGATGTTCAAAAATGATTGTCTGTCTATTCTGACGCGCTTTCCGAAAGACATTCCAAATTCTTGGCCACATCATCTATTATCAGCACTAATATTCGTAGCTATTTCATCTCCCTCACAGTATGTAACGGACTAGACACGCAGCATTAGTTTGTGTCAATGTCAATAGGCTTCATAATATTTCCCCCGCTGATCAATAACTATAAGGGCCCCCACATGCCATGCACATGACCTTCTCATATCTCGACATTGCGCTTCAACAACTTGCCCTCACGTTTCAGGCACATGTATCGACAGGCAAGTTATTTTGGTGTTAACAATATCATACGAAATTAATGGAGATCCTTATATTCTTCGTATCTCAATCTTCCTTACTCGAGAAGAATCATGACACGTGCTACCTTTTGGAAAATCAAAGTTAAGCTGGGTAAATGTGAACGAGGCTAAGGTACTCTTGATGCACCGCACTCTAACTTACTTTAATTTTAATTTGCAATAACGAGTTGTCTTCTTTTCAAAAATATATTTTTTCCTTAAAGTGATATCCTGAATGTGGTGGCGGAGGTGACACTAATGGTGCCAGAGTCGGTGATGTGGTGATGACAAAAATGGGAGTTGTATGGCTTTGGTCATGGTGGCAACGGCGGTGAGGAGCCTCTGGCTTTGGTTATGATGGTCATCATGCCATGGAAGTTTCGATTGCACGTTAGAATCCTAGTTCCTTGACGTTAGCATTCTAATTGGATCGATAAATCTCAACAATTTGGAATAGCAATCGAAATTCAGATTACTGCTGTTACAAATGACGAGTAAACAGTGGAATTGTAAAGGAGAAGTGTCTTCAATAGCAGTAGTCACTCTTGAGTTTGATGCATAGAGAGGGATGCTCAGATTGTTCCTAATTCAAGCTTTGGGTTGCTTGTGTAGCTAGGCATGGCTAGTGCTCTGGAGGCCTTATGCGGTCAAGCCTATGGAGCCAAACAATACCGGATGCTAGGCATATACCTGCAACGTTCCTGGATAGCTCTATTCACATGCTCAATTTTATTGCTACCTCTTTTTGTTTTCGCTACTCCGATTCTGAAGCTCATTGGTCAGTCCAGCGTAGTGGCTGAGCAGACGCTTTTAGTTGCAATTTGGTTAATTCCATTCCACTTGTGCTTCCCATTCCAGTTCACGTTGCAGAAGGTTCTTGCAGAGGCAACTTAAGACTGCAGTTATTGTGTGGGTCTCGGGGGATCTCTTGCACTCCATACGCTTGTTAGTTGGCTGTTTGTTTACAAATTGAGAGTTGGGCTCATTGGAACGGCTTTAACTATCGGTTTCTCCTGGTGGGTTACAGTCCTTGGTATGTTTGGTTACACTGTTTGTAGTGGTTGCCCTCTTACGTGGACTGGATTTTCAACTCAAGCCCTCAATGGGCTGGGGAAGTTTTTGAAGCTCTCCATTGCTTCAGGAGTCATGCTCTTGTACTCTCTCTCTCTCTCTCTCTCTCTCTCTCTCTCTCTCTCTCTCTCTCTCTCTCTCTCTCTCTGTGACATTCATTACAGCTTTGTATAAACTTGGAATATACTGAACTCCCTCTCTCTCTAATCATAGAGTACTTGGCTATGTATATAACTGATACTTGTAATTATTATCAGCAAGTCAGAAGCGTGACAATTTACAAAGCTGCAGTTTAGTAAGCATCAGAACACAGCAAAAGTCGAGTAGCACAACTCAAAATGTAAGCCACCGACATTTGACAGTCTCTAATTATTGGTTGTGGTTCTTGTTTCAGGTTGGAGAATTTCTATTACAGAGCACTCATCATAGTGTCTGGGTATTTAAACAACTCAAGAGATTGCAGTTGATGCCCTGTCCATTTGGTTGGTTAACTTATGATGTGAGCGGTTTGCGATTTCTCTGATATTGCAGTACTTCTCTCATGCTTTACATCGATTGACACTTGACAGCAGTACTATGTTTGGCTGGGAATCAATGATTGCGCTGGGATTTTTGGCTGCAACTGGGTAGGATTACTAGTCTCTCATGCTCCCAATATATATGTTAGTAAAAAAATGGAATTTCAGTCCAAAGGCATTTTCAAATGGCACAGCATCGGTGGATTTTATTATAGACATTTCAATATTGTGCTGCTGCTTGTAGCTAGAAAAATGAGGCTATTATGTACCTATACATGTGCCAACTCGAAGTTAAATACGCATGCAACCATTTTGCTTAATTAATAGACGCTTCGGACTGATACATTTGAAAGCGAGTGACATGAACTACAGTCCCTCGAATTTGAATGTCATTGGTTGGTTTATCCTTTAGTTGATTTTATCCATGGAAGGGACTTGGTGGAAAGCAAACTTTGCAGAAAGAGACTGATTTAGATGATTAGAAATTTTCAAGGACGAGCAAGAACAAAATAAGAGAGCTTAAAGTTTAATATTTAATTACTCTAACACTTCCTTTCATGCTTAATCAAGTCTTTTTTTCCCCCATGCACTAGGCGTGGACATATTTAATTGGGGAGGCAAATGAGACTTGGAAAGACTTGAACTCAAGACCTTTGGCTCTGATACCATATAAGATTTTATGAGATCACCACTAACTGTTCTAAAAATTTAAGTTATTAAATTAAAGCGTAATTTAATATTTAATTACTCTAACAATAAGGAGTGTTACTATGTAAACCATATTACATAGAGCACTTTCTTTTAGCATGCTTAATGTGGAACTATTAAATTTTGAAGGGACTGGCTACTGGTATCACATGGAAAATCATTGCTTGAAATCTGAATTTCTTTGTTTGAGTGCTCAACAATGTCATCTGAGAGTGCTTGTTGAGAAAATCCTTTGTCCATAGGGTTTTAGGCATGATACATTTTACATCAATAGGACAAAAGCCGCTTTCCTCTACTCTATCAAAGTAGATTGCATCCAAGATAGCTTTCTGATGCAAATTGTGACCAATTTCACATTCAAACGAATGACATCACATCTGCGAGCAAATATAATTCACTTTAGTCTATTAGTCTGTGCGCCCTTTGAGAAATGTATTTAACTTCTCAACTCAGAGTCTGGGTAGCGAATGAGCTAGGTACAGGCAATGCGAAGGGTGCCAAATTTGCTCTACTGGTGTCGTTGTTCAGCTCTCTGTTGGTGGGGATACTCTTCTGCACCATTGTTATTGCCTTCAGCAAGAAGCTTGCAATGATCTTTTCCTCAAGCGTTCCTATTATAGAAATGGTCAATGAGCTAGCAGTCCTATTGGCATTCACCATTCTGTTCAATTCAATTCAACCAGTGCTGTCAGGTAATTCAGTAGGTTATGTAGAGACTCCAGATTTTGTGACCAGGAGCCACTTACATGGCCCATTGATTTGCAGGTGCAGCTGTTGGATCTGGTTGGCAAGCATTAGCAGCTGTGGTTAACATCGGGAGCTATTACCTAATTGGGGTTCCACTGGGAGTTCTCTTTGGTTGGTTTTGAGTTTTGGTATCATGGTATGATCTCGGAATTTATTCCTGTTTCAGTTAAACTCCTAACATGAACCGTTAAAATGAATTCTTCATCCTACGAGTGAGGTCAGTTCTTTCTCTTTCTCTTTTTTACATGAAAATGCTCCCTTTTATAGCACGTTGTCAAATTTGTGCCCCAACAGTTAGGATATTTAAGATTGAACCCTAAGCTTGTTTGGGATTCTTCCCTATGAATTTTCTATAAACGCATGGTGGCCACTCAGTGTAAGGCATTACTCCCGTCGTTTCAATTTTCTCAATTTGCAGTCTAAAATCATGATTTAGCTCACTGTCTCTTGTTGCGCAGGGATATGGGCGGGGATGATCAGTGGAACTGTGGTCCAGACATTGATATTAGCACCTATCACTGTCAAATGTAAATGGGAGGAGGAGGTAAGGGACTAAGGGCCTGTTTGTTTACTGAAAAGGTCAAGATTTTCTATTCTAGTTCTAATTTGAGAATGAAATTTCCCATAAAAAAAGTGCGTGGTGTTCTCTTGTGAAAGTTTTCAAACGAAAACGTGGTGGAACACAATTTGAGTTTTAAAATGGAGAAGTGAAAACAATTTCTTTTTTCATTTTCACAATTTTCAGTGCTAAATGAAAAGTGTTCATTTAGAAGCTAACTCACTTTCTTCCTGTCATCTTTCACAACAGGTCTCAAACCCAGAAAAGAAAAAAAAAAAAAAAACTCCTAAGATCAATATTCAATACCCACTAAAACCTCTCCTCCCTTGCATAATCAACAAATCAGCACAATGAAAAGTATTTTTTTTTGCCAAAAACAAAAAAGAAAACACACGAAGGAAGAAAGAAAGAAAGAGAGTGCCCTTCTCGTTCTCGTTGGAGGTGACTAGTGCAAAACTGATGAAGTTGTGGTAAGAGACATAAACATCGCAGATTTGCTTGTTATGGCCAGAAGTTTAATTTCTTTCCACTTCTTGTTCCTTCCTTATGAAGAAATGCTGAGTATTGTAAGCCCTAAGATTAGTGTACTTGGTTGATGCGTGAGGGAATATGCAGCTCAGGATCCAGTTATCTGTTCAAATCCTACCAATTGTGTGCAATATTTTTTTGCGTCAGGATTACTTGCACAGGCCAAAGGCTTAAACTCAATCGGTGTTCCATGGATCTTTAGGTAGCTGAGCCTCTGTGTTTGTGCCCCTGGTTTACAAAAAAAAAAACACGAGTGGTCCGCATAATTGGTCTACTAATTTGTGTGACGGATTGCATTTGAGCGTTTAAACGAGTGGGTCATACTCGACACTCGATAAACCTCGGACACCAATGGTCTAAATGAGTTTAGTATGCCTAGGATCTTTCTTATTTGTTGACTCCTTTGTTTGTTTAGCCGGGTAAGATGTCACTGCTAGCTTTTGCACCCCAGCCAACCCACCAAACCATGGAACTTAGCCTTCAGCACATGCTTTTTCTCTCACACACATAGAGATAGAGAACCACAACCATGCGCACTAGCCCATCTGTGCTTGAACTTGCACAGATGCCCATCTGTTTATCACGCAGTTCCTAAATGTGTTTTCTGATAAACATGTCACTTGTAGGCTCGAAAAGCATGGATATAGGAGTCGAACTCAAGACCTCATGCTTCTTAAGGCGCGAGATCTCAACCATTTTATTACTCGCCTCAATCCTAGAGCCCATTATATTAGAGTTTCGACACAACGCTATTAACTTATGTTTTCTCTTCAAAAAATTGAATTTCTCAAACCTTTTATATCGTGTTGTTCATTACAATTGCATAAAGCAAGTCATGCCAATACGAGGAAATCCTAATATATAAATCAAGTCACAGAAATCGACATCGGACAACCATGGCCGGTTAGCGATTGTGGCAATGAGCGCGTATCCGACACCGACATCGGACCTCGACCACCTACCCGAGAGAGGAAAGAAAGGACATAGAATTCACAGAGTGTGCTTTAATATTATGCTCCTCTGCGAGGCCCAGATTCATCGGCAAGCCAACGAAATTGACGACTCGTCGGCCGAACTCCTCTGCCTCTTCTGACAAGAAGGCCATGATCGACGATCCTTCACGTACAGCCTCGGCACCATGAACCTAAATGCAGAAAGAGAGGCGGGGACAGGGTTGAAAAGCAACCTCTGGGACTTGCGAACAAGAGTAATAAAGACGTAACAGGAATGATTGATACGTAAAGACAGAGCCGGGGCCCACGAGGAAGCGTCAGGTCGTCAATTCTTGCATGGAAAAGAGAAATCGGAAGAAAATCCAGGACGCTGGGGCCCATGAGGATCTCCCTCGGCGACGTCCGCCAATAGGAAGCCAGGGATTAGGCTGAAACTTCGAATCTCCAGCCAATCGCCACCGAGATAAGACCCGCGTGTGGGCCCCAATAATTAACAAAAGACAGTACTCTCTGCAAGAGAAAGGATGAATAGAATGAACGAAGAGAATTCAATAATTGCAATCAGTTGGAGCCTGCACATAGATACTTCGAAATCAATGAACGAAGAGAATTCAATAATTACAATTAGTTGGGCCGTTACTTCAGATAATAAGAGCACTTTATACTTCTTTTTATTTTTTGTTGACCTTTTTGAAATTTTCCTTATAGCTACTGCATCGTCTCCTCCAATTCCGCCATATCTCCTCCTCGCCCCGTTTGGCTTTGCTTCTCCAATTCAACCGCGAAGGCTTTAGCTCTTGAACTATGACCAAGAATGCCAAAGGGTATCTCAGTTCCGACCAGCTCGAGTTCTTCAATTCTCAAGGTGCCCATCACCCTTCAAGAGCAATTTCACTTTTCTTCTGCCCCCCCTTTTTTTTCTGGGGTGGAATCTGATGAGAAAAATATTCAAGTTCACTTGTGAATAGAACGATGTAACATGTTAAAAGTGACGGCTTTGTTGTTCCGTAGGTTACTTGGTGATTGAATCGTTCGCTTGCCCCGAAGAGATGGATGCCATGATGAAAAGGATGGACCAGTTGCTCGATGAATTCGACTTTTCCACCGCCTCAATCTTTTCTACTAAGGACCAGGTTCCGTGTCCAAAGTTTCGGCTTTTACCTTCATATTAAATAGTTTTTTTCCCTCGCCCGGTTGTTTGATCTTTTTCTCTGGCTTTGTAGCAGCAAAACAAGGATGATTATTTGTACGAAAGCGCCGAGAATGTCTCTTTCTTCTTCGAGGGTAAGAGCTTTTATTCCATATTATATATATATATATATATATATATATATATATATATATATATATATATATATATATATAATATGAGCTATTTATCATGGTTGAAAAATGAAGATATTAGTTGATTGATTTGTCAGTTAGCATTGTCTTGAATTTTTGTTTTTGCTGTATATGGTAGCTCTTAATGTCACCAAGACTAGTTTTTGATTATTGTAAACCCTCTTGGTGCGTGTTGACTTTGGTAAGGTCGTGGACACAACATTTGGTAAATTCTGGTAAATTCTGACAGAGAAAGCATTTGGTGATGATGGAAACTTGAAGCAACCCAAGCAATTGTCCATCGATAAAGTTGGTCACGGTATGCTATGACTGCTACATGATATGCTTCTGGTGCTGTCTTTTGTAGATGATCGGTTTCAAGTGCAGAATTTTGCTCTTTATTGAGACTAATTCCAATGGTCTTTTTTCAGCGCTACACGAGCATGACCCAGTGTTTAAGGCCTTCTCTAGGTCAGATAAAGTCTGTGGCGTGCTGTCATCCTTAGGTTACAGAAGGCCTATCATCATTCAGTCAATGTACATATTCAAGGTACCTTAGCCAATTATATGTCAGATCAGTGAGTAACCAATTATATGTCAGATCAGCTTTCCAAGGCAAGTTATTCACCTTAGTCTAGTTTCTTTGGTCGATGACTTAGTCTCTTATCACGGGTTCAGCTGGATGATCAATGCTTACCGCATTTGGACAGCAGACCCTCCATTCTTCATTTACGAATATCTGCTACAAAAACGGAATGTTGGCCATCTTCCTTTTAACTTGTATCTGTGATTAGAAGATGGATCAATGCTGAATCATTTTCAGGGACTTGCTTTTGATGATACTCCTAGCGACCTTGTGCATAGATGTTGCTTGCATTTGTCGAATCACCAGGCAATTTTGCGCTTGTCCTTTGATGACTGCTGTTTATATGCCCGGGCCTTCTTCAGATATTTAACCGGACCAATCTGTGTGTTGGACAGACGCATATTTTTATTTCAGACAGTTGAAGGTGACCATCAGGTTAATTTGAATATTGTTATGTTCATTTAAAATTTACAATCATCAGAAAGTAATCATTCTTAATCATAGAGTGAAAATCCCTCAAACCCGGAGGATGAGCTTTTCTTTACAAACTATCAGTTTGAGAAGAATAAATCCGGTGCCGTAAACACTTTTTTTCCCTTTCACTTTCCTACGGTTAAGCTCTGGAAAGATTCTATGTGATCCCAAGTTGGTAACATTCAATTTTTATGTTTCAATTTGTAGTTTCCAGTTTGTACTTTTGATCTTCAGTGTCATGCATCACTTAATTTGTTTTTTCTAATCAAAATCTTTTTGTTATATGTGATTTCTATTGGCAATAAATTTGTCAAATCCTTCTACTTTAATATCTCTGAAATTTACTATCCTCAAATCCTGTAGTATCTTTGGGAGTTAAGCTTATATATAATTGAGATTGAAATTACTTGCAAATTTGTTGAAGATAATTTTCTCTTAGTCTCTGGCTGCTATTGCCCAATTGCTTTTCCTGTATGGGTGTGCAATCAACGCTACTTGATCCCCCTATATAAAGATGTGTAGGTTTGTACTATTGTACTCGGTCTTATGTCCTAAGTCACAAAGTTGCTCGTTGTATGAAGTGAAGATGTCTGGAAGAAATGCTATGCTAAGACGTTATATGCCAAATTTCTTTACAGCTTTTGCTGTTCTCATCTTTGCATTCTACGTTGATCATTCATGTCTGGACTGGTTGAGATATGATCATGTGGGCAATTGTTTGCCGGGATAGTTATCTTGCATATGTTGGCTACGCCACAGTATCCGACCTATCAAGTGACATATTCTTGTGTGTCCAATGCTTGAATCCTTTGTTCACTATTCTGTCAAAGGCATTTTATTTTCCAGCGGTTTTCTTAGTTCTCGCATAAAATTGTGCATGCAGCAACCGGGTTTTGGAGATGACGTAGTGCCACACCAGGATGGCTCATATCTTTACACGGAGCCACCTACTTGCACAGGGCTGTGGTGTGCCCTAGAAGATGCAACAATAACCAATGGCTGTCTTTGGGCTATCCCTGGATCTCACAAGAGTAACATTGTCTTTTATGTAACTCATTATTTGCCTCACAAGCATATTTTACTCTGAAATGATTCTTATCTCTGATCTCTCATCTATCCAGATGGCCTTGTGAGAAGGCTTATTCGAGGTGAAGGGGGACTTTCCTTTGATCGTCCTTCCCCAACATATGATAAGAAAGATTTTGTAGCAATTGAGGTTAAAGCTGGGTCTGTAGTTCTAATTCATGGCGATCTTCTTCATCTGAGGTTAGCTTAGAAGCAATTTTCTCTTGGACCTGCCAATATCATTTATTCCGCCATGATGATCAAATTAAAGAATTTGATGTTGACTTCAGTTTTTATGGTTCCGAATTTCTTCCTCTTTTTTTTTTTTTCAAAATTTATGGATACCTTTATGTTTTTGAAATAAGGATTAGCCACTAATGTAAGCGGGTTACGCTAAATATGCTGAGCCTGTTAAAGCGGTAAGTGGTCACAGACTCGTTCTTGTCTGGTTCGGCTGTAAAACATTGTTTGGAAGAATTTTATGAAGCTTGTTGACTCTAAAAGCAACATGGTGCAATACGCTATGCTCAAAAGGAAATGGAGGCTAAGTCTTGACTTCTTTCCACTTGTTGACTGTAGCCTTGAGAACCAGTCCTCAAAGTCGAGGCCTGCCTACAGCATACATGTAGTGGATACTGATGGTTGCAAATTGGCGCAGTCAAATTGGTGAGGACATGAGAATTGCTTTCTTCGTCTGGTTTTCCATCCTGTAATTCTGATTTCAGTTCTGGTAAATTCTAATCTTCATTAGAAGCTTAGAAACCTTGAAAATGATTTAGTTCAACTGTTTCAGCTGCGATGAATAAACACATCCTCAATCTGTTCTTCTCAACAAGAACAAAAAAATTTGAAATGACTGAACACTGCTTTTGCTTCTCTAATTGCTGATTCAGAGTTTGGTGGTCGGTTTCCAGGATCAGGAGGAAAGTCGAGCCGGAGCCTCTCTTTATAGCTTGATCTGATTCCACCTGTCCCGGGGTTGCCATGTATGAGATGAGCGAATTAAATGGTCGAGACAATCTTGGAAAATCAATCTGTACATGGAGGAACTGCGTCAATCTTAGAGAAGCTGCTGTGGTTGCCGCCTTTGCGAAGTCATAGAAGTCCGTTTCTCCTGTCTGTTGTATGGAACAAATGGTGGAACAGAACAAGAAGTTTTCTTGTTTTGGGAAATTGGCATGGGTTTGTGAAAATCTACAAATTTTCAATATGATGTTCTGATTTCTTCTGGAAAGCACCCCCTTCATCCGTTCCAAATAGAGTAAACCAATGTTTAAACCAACTTGGAAACTTTTGTCGCCGGCATCGAAGCCTGGATAAACCATGACTGCATCCTATAATATTTTTCTGTTGTGTCTAAAAGGTGCATGTTTGGTCAATGTTCTGAATTGCATGTTTCTAGTTGATTATATGCAAGAAAGGTTCGTGTATAAATATTCCATTGACTTAGGCTCCATTCGTTTTCTGAAAAATGAGTAATTTGAAAACTATTTAAAAAAAAATTAATTTGTTTCGCTTGAGATAATTAACTGATAGAAAATATTTTCATCATTGACAATAATTCATATTCATACATTTTTGTGGACGATGATTTTTTTTTTTTAATTCATTTTTGTTGGCAATTAAATTGATCATTTTCAAGAAAATATTTCTTAAATCATTTATTTTTTGCAAAACAAATGAGCCTTGACTTTCAAGGTTTCAGAAGAAGTTGAACTTTACTTCCATCCAATTGTGTTTAGCACAAATACTTTTGCTTTTTCTGCATTTGCATATAGCAAAATGGTTTCTCCTATAGCGAAATTCAATCCAATCGCGTGTTATTTGATATCAGTCAACAATTAATACCCTTCATTTGTCTTGACATAACTTCTATTTTCAAGTGACTTACAGGTGTTATGTTATTTTGGTAATAATCGAATGCAATGAGACTTAATATTAATAATTGTTTGTTTACGGCTATTATAATTTATCCCGTCGGAGATAATATCTTCTACGAACTCTAGAATGGAGGGGGAAAATATAAACAATTTTGAAAACTGTCTCTTTTAGGAAAATCTAGTGTTGATAGAGATTGTGTAAATATTTAAGGTCGTGTAGGGCGAAAGATCATATAATTTTTTTTTGGGTATGAATTAGGATTGTAGTTGGTAATATTTTCGTACCTCTCGAAATTATAGAGGATAAATGTGTATAGGTGATTTTGGTTTGAGTTCTTTTGTTATTTTTAGATTTATTTTACTTTCATTTGTAAACTTCAATCTTGAGAAATGACACACTATGTTGAGATGCACGTGCCAACTGTGTTAGAAAAATCTCACGTCGAACAATTGGTGTAGTGTGTAGTAGTTAATATTTATTGACTTAAGTTTTTGAGTGAGGGTAGATCCAATTGAATATGTTAAACGGAAAGTATTAGACTTCTATCGCACGATCTAGATCGATGGTTATATTCATTTTCTTCTTTTTAAATAGGTTGTTGTGGATCCTTAGAACGGATAAACCTAACCTTCTTTGCACTCTTTGAACATTGCGCGCGTTTTTCATGTGGTCAACCATTGTTTTAATTACAACCTTGACTTGATTGGTCGGAAGGACAACTGTTATCACAAGGGCTTAGACGGTTCCCACGGCAAGTATGGCGCTCTTGCTTTTTCCACCACACTATTTAACGAATTTTGTATCGGGTAAGTAAATTACTTGTTCTCGATTATGCCTACAATATTCAAGTTAGCGCTAGTCTTGTCACGTTATCCATGCTAGTGATTACGAATTGTCAAAAAAATTTATAATTAAATTGACAAATTAAAATGTTTAAGACTGAATCGGCTTCCACGCAATAAGTTTAGACCTTTTTTTCTTTTTTTTCAATTATTCTTATTGATCACTTACAATTGGAAAAGGCCTAAAACTATGACGCCCATGGATTATCATTAAGAGTATTAAGTCCTTAGTTTTTTTTTTTCGTGTTAGTATATATTTTAGGGCAAAATTCTTGTGTGGACCTAGTTCGTAATGAATGGAGTAAAAACTCGCATCAAACCGTGTTCATGATGTTCCGTATCTCAATTTGTGCTATTTAGCTATTTTATGGGGCCCGATACCAAAAAAAAAAAAGCTCCAATTTTATCATTTGTGATAATTATACCCAAAACTTTTTTTTATCTTATAAAAAACCTTCAACTTTTACTTTTGTCCCAATTCTATCAGCCCAATGCAAAAAAAGACTCTTAACTTTAGTATATGTTCCAATTATATCCATTTTTTTTGTCTCGTGAAAAACTTTCAACTTTTATTTTTATCTCAATTCTACCGCCATCACTATTAGTTAATGCTACGTCACATTTCCTCGTCATTAATGAATTGCATCTCAGCAGAGCTCATATGAAAAAACCTTTGAACTTTTCTTTTGTTGTTGACTTCTCCTACATATTGCCAAGAGATACAAGCTCACTCAAAATAATATGTTTTGTATTCTCTTTTTTTTTTTTGGTATCGAAGATGTCCGGGCCAGCGTTCGTACGGATCGCGCACCTCGACTAATCCTCCGGGAGGGCTAGCGCAGCATCCCACCGCCACGACCCTCCGCTTAAATCACCGGCACCCAGCGAGGTTCGAACCCATGACCTCTCGTGAAAGGACCAGAGCGCAAACCAGCTGGGCCACCGATGGGTGGGTTTGTTTTGTATTCTCTTTGGTACTCAATAGCCCAAAGAACAGCTATACATTGAGATATTTAGAAGAACGATCTAAAATCTTGTCATCCATAAAACCTACTATTTCTAAATTTCGAAAATTTATTGATAAGTTCAGTGAGAAATTTCGAGTCACGTAAGATTAACTAATAATGATTGTGGATGGAAGGCTAACGATGGTAGAATTTGAGTAAAGTAAAAATTAGGCATTTTTTATGAGACAAAAATAGTTTCGGATATAATTGAGACATATGCTAAAGTCGAGGATTTTTTTTGTGTGTATTAGACTAATAGAATTAGGATAAAAGTAAAAATTTGGAGTTTTTCATGAGACTAAAAAAAAAGTTTTGGATATAAATGTCACAAATGTTAAAATTGGAGTTTTTTCAGGTATTACGCCGTTGTGTTTATGTGTTGTCAATTTTACCTATGGAGAGAGAGAGAGAAAGAGATATTATGGAATGGAAGTTTGAATTGGCAACATTAATTGATGTGAACAGGAAACCCAGTTTCCATGGAAATGATCTTCCACATGATGGCTTGTGAAACAAAGTTCTTACTTCACATCCTCTAAAGTATGGGTTCTAGATGCGCTATATTGAGCAGAATCTTTTCCTAGCACAAGATAGAAAATGCCTAAGCTTCTTAGGGGTACCAAGAGTTTGTACTTGTTGGTGTTGTCGTAGTAGGGATAGACTCGATTTCTGTACAAAATGGATAAATGGATATTGACTGGTGACTTGAATTGAATATTCTATTGAAAGGGTGACGCTTGGGCGTAAATACTCACGAAAGATTTGGTAGCTAGCATTAGTGTTAGAAACCCAATTTCTCTGAGCACTATGGTCAAGAACAGTAAATAAATGATTTCAAAGTTGTCACTTGATTATAAACAGATTTGTTAACGTTGAATCTTTTGATGTGAATCACGTGGTGCAGCTCGTATATCATTATATAGGGTTAGCCTGCCCGCTTAGGTTAATAAACTCCGATTATACATAATTTATGACATTCATTATTTAATTAATAAACTCAATCTTAATTAACCGAAAATGAAGTTTCCAGTCATATAGAATGATGGTGCAGGAGGCTCATCAAAACTGTTTCATAGTTGGTTTTGTTGGCCGGGTCCGCCCCTTTTGTGAGGCCTAGCCGACATTCAAAAGAAAAGATAAAAAGACAAAGTAGAAAAAGAAAGAGTAAGTGGACCGTTCATTGAGTGAAAAATAGGAGAGAAGTGAACCGAGAGAGGAGAAGAAGTAAAAAGAGGCGCGGGGTTGCATTCCCGATTTGAAGGACGAAATTGGGTTAAATTTCAGTATGTTATTCGTGGGATTGAAGGCTACAAGTTGATCAGTTTTTCATTCGATGATGTTAAATTAATGTCTCGAGTTTCAGCTTTATTATAGAATCTGTTCCATCGGAAGATTTTGATTTTTTATTTTTGCAAACCTCGTGTGCCCCTAAGGGCCTAACCGACTTATATTTGTTTCTTCTCTTGGGCAGTGGTTCTTCATAATCATGTCCGACTCCAAGTTTGATCTTGAAAAGTTTTGCACTACAAGACAAATTTAAGAGTCCCGTGCATACTTATTTTTTGGGACACACAAAGAAAGGGTCGCTATCTGCCTTTTGGGCGTACCATTCAGTTCCTTTCTGCCCCCTGTCGCTATGAAGCTTCTCCTTATCTCAAGTACTCTCGTCCTTAACACCAGCGGCATGCAGATTAAGCACCGAAAGTGAGGCTTAGGTAAAAACCATGGACTCACAGCCCACAGTCACAACCAAATGGACACAAAGTGGCCACAAGGCCCAAACATCGAAGACACTACATTGGCCCAGTGGACTCGAATTAGCCCAATCACAGAAACCAGCAAAGCCCATGTGGAAGGGGGCGGCTCACCGGCTGAGACGTTTACAGTCAACTACTGACCTGATAGAGAGTTCCCCTTTCAATTTAGCAAGTCAACGGATGAGAACATGAGGCAGTCAATCCTCAAACCAAATACATATTTCAAAAGAGTCGTGTGGAGATTTGATCTTTACCGTCAATTCTCCTTTTCTTTTCAGTGTCGTACAATTTATTGAGATCAACTAATTTTTTTATTTTTTATTTTGTTAGAGAGATCGTCTAATTGATGACATGGATTTGAGAAATCTGCTAATAATGAGATTTTCGTATAAATGTCAGAGAAGATAATACTCGACACCATTAACAATAGTAATGAATACATTCTGTCACTTTAGTCTCATTCATGTATTAGAAGTCCTAATGATTATTCTTTAAAGTAACTTATATTTCGTTTATTTCGCGAAAAGTAAACGATTTGATATATATATATATATATATATATATATATTTTAAGGATGATCATTTGTGTGGCTAAATTATTTATTTTTCATGAAATGAGTGGATGAATGTACTATTTAATCTTTCACTATGGTTCTACCTGAGTTTCTCGTGTGATTCTTGTGATATGATAGCTTTCTCCTTTTCTTAGTGGCCGCATTATTTTGTGATTTTTGTGCTCAATCTGCGCTCATACTCCAGTCCGCCATAGTTGGAGCTGCGGTACCCATGGGCATGACTGAAAGAGAAGAGCAGAACCCATTGTTAGCATCTCCATCCCATAATGACGACGAACGCCAGCAAGAGAGAGAGGACGATTCAGTTCAGGAGGGTTTGATCAGCCGAACGTTGTCGGAGTCAAAACAGCTATGGCGGGTCGCTGGGCCTTCCATCTTCAGTCGAGTGGCCCTGTACTCCATAACCGTCGTCACTCAAGCCTTCGCTGGCCATCTTGGGGACATCGATCTCGCAGCCATCTCCATTGCCACCACCGTCATTATTTCCATTAGCTTCGGGTTCTTGGTTTGTGCACTTTCACTTTTCTTCTTCACCCATTTTTCTTCGGTTACAGAATAAGTGGTGACAGATGAAATAAGGAGTTCGGTTTGTAGAAGTTGAAAGCGTGTGTGCATTGCTCTGTCCATCTGCATTTTCGTTGTAGTTATTAGAGTCGGGTTTGGATGAATGGGGTTTGAATCAAATTGAAATTGCTTTCTTTAGTCCTTTCTAAAGTTCAGGAATTTATAGATTTGCATAATTACATCAACTACTGTGTGCTATGGGCCTAGTTAGCTTGTTAAAGTGGGTGCCAAATAAGAAAACTTATGGATAGTGGTGATACTGTTTGTTGGAAGTGGTGGCAAGACTAATTGGGTTGGTGGAGGTGGTCAGATGAGGGGGAGGAAATGATGATATCCTGAAGGTGGTGGTGGAGGTGACACCAATGGTGCTAGAGTCGGTGATGTGGTGGTGATGAAAATGGGAGTTGTATGGTGTAGTAGTGGCAGCAGCGGTGATGAGGCTTTGGCTTTGGTTATGATGGTCATCATGCCATGGAAGTTTCTAGTGCACGTTAGAATCCTAGTTCCTTGATGTTAGCATTCTAATTGGATTGATAAATTTCAACAATTTGGAATAGCAATCGAAATTCAGATTACTGCTGCTACAAATGGAGTAAACAGTGGAATTGTAAAGGAGAAGTGTCTTCAATAGCAGTACTCACTCTCAAGTTTGATGCATAGAGAGGAATGTTCAGATTGTTCCTAATTCAAACTTTTGGGTTGCTTGTCTAGCTAGGCATGGCTAGTGCTCTGGAGACCTTATGCGGTCAAGCCTATGGAGCCAAACAATACTGGATGCTAGGCACGTACCTGCAACGTTCCTGGATAGTTCTATTCACATGCTCAATTTTATTGCTACCTCTTTTTGTTCTGGCTACTCCGATTCTGAAGCTCATTGGTCAGTCCAGCGTAGTGGCTGAGCAGACGGGTTTGGTTGCTATTTGGTTAGTTCCATTCCACTTGTGCTTCCCATTCCAGTTCACGTTGCAGAGGTTCTTGCAGAGCCAACTTAAGACTGCAGTTATTGTGTGGGTCTCGGGTGGATCTCTTGCACTCCATACAATTGTTAGTTGGCTGTTTGTTTACAAATTGAGAGTTGGGCTAATTGGAACGGCTTTAACTATCGGTTTCTCCTGGTGGGTTACAGTCCTTGGTATGTTTGGTTACACTGTTTGTGGTGGTTGCCCTCTTACGTGGACTGGATTTTCAACTCAAGCCCTCAATGGGCTGGGGGAGTTTTTGAAGCTCTCCATTGCTTCAGGAGTCATGCTCTTGTACACACTCTCTCTCTCTCTCTCTCTCTCTCTCTCTCTCTCTGTGACATTCATTACAGCTTTGTATAAACTTGGAATATACTGAACTCTCTCTCTAAGCATAGAGTACTTGGCTACGTATGTAATTGATACTTAAGTCAGAAGCATGACAATTTACAAAGTTGCAGCTTAGTAAACATCAGAACACAGCAAAAGTCTAGTAGCACAGCACAAAATGTAAGCCACCGACATTTGACAGAGTCTCTAATTATAGTTTGTAGTTCTTGTTTTCAGGTTGGAGAATTTCTATTACAGAGTACTCATCATAGTGTCTGGGTATTTAAACAACTCAGAGGTTGCAGTTGATGCCCTGTCCATTTGGTTGGTTAACTTATGATGTGAGTGGTTTGTGATTTCTCTGATATTGCAGTACTTTTCTCATGTTTTACATTGATTGACAGCATTACTATGTTTGGCTGGGAATCAATGATTGCGCTGGGATTTTTGGCTGCAACTGGGTAGGATTACTAGTCTCTGATGCTCCCAATATATGTCCGTAAAAAAATGGAATTTCAGTCCATAGGCATTTTCAAATGGCGCAGCATCAGTGAATTTTATTATAGACATTTCAATTTTGTGCTGCTGCTTGGAGCTAGAAAAATGAGGTTATTATGTAGCTATATGCATGCCAACTCGAAGTTAAATAAGCATGCAACCATTTTGCTTAATAGATGCTTCAAACTGATACACCTGAAAGTGAGTAAGATGAACCACAGTCCCTCGAATTTGAATGTCATTGGTTGGTTTATCCGTTGGTTGATTTTATCCATGGAAGGGACTTGGTGGAAAGCAAACTTTGCATTTCAGAAAGGTTGGAGGAGGGGCCCATCTGCTTTTCCTTGTTTTGGTGCTCTCTTATTCTTGCTCGACCATGAGAAAAATATAACCTTCTTATCATGCAGAACTTGTGTATGGACTGTTTTGAACCTTTTTCCATGTCGATATCTTTTCTGTATCTTTCATGTGAGTTGGGATGAATGAAATTCTCTTGAGACAGTAAACATAAAATATGCATTACTTTTTCATACAGCTCTAGCAAGAAAAATAAGTTATGAGAACAATGAGTAAATATTATTTTCATGATGAATTTTCAGTGAAAAGTTAAGCAGAAACTTTTTCTTGCAATTAGCACAGGCTGAGTTTACAAGCATTTTGGATCTTTATTCTCTAATTCTTATGTTTGCAAGATGGGATTGACTTAGACATACTTATTTCAGTAATTCTTTAGTAATTGCATGGTACCATCATGCCAGAATCCTCTTTCTAGTTACTTTTTTTGTTTGGCTAAACTCCTAGTGACTTGATTGTGTTTGTTTCTGTGCTTAAAATCTGCCATAAATAAACAAAAAAAGTCCTTACGATGATCATGTGATTATTGTGGATATCCTTTTTCTGAGGTAGCTTCCCTGTCATGGAACCAAAAAATTGCAATCAGGGTGTGTATGTGACTTTCACAGATTCTGAATTTGTCCGCTCAAAGGCGAGCAAGAACAAAATAACAGAGCTTAAAGCTTAACATTTAATTACTCTAACACTTCCCCTCACGCTTAGTCAGGTTTTTTTTTTTTCCTTGTACTAGGTGTGGACATATTTAATTGGGAAGGAGGCTTGGAAAGGTTTGAACTCAGGACCTCTTGCTCTGATACCATCTAAAATTTTGTGGGACCACTGCCAATTATTCTAAAAGCTTAAGTTGTTAGACTAAGGCGTAATTTAATATTTAATTACTCTAACAATAAGGAGTGTTACTATGTAAACCATATTACATAGAGCACTTTTTTTTAGCATGCTTGATGTGGAACTATTAAATTTTGAAGGGACTGGCTACTGGTATCACATGGAAAATCATTGCTTGAAATCTGAATTTCTTTGTTTGAGTGCTCAACAATGTCATCTGAGAGTGCTTGTTGGGAAAACCTTTTGTCCATAGGGTTTTAGGCATGATACTTTTTACATCAAGCGGACAAAAGCCTCTTTCCTCTACTCTATCAAAGTAGATTGCATCCAAGATAGCTTTCTGATGCAAATTGTGACCAATTTCACATTCAAACAAATGACATCACATCTGTGAGCAAATATAATTCACTTTAGTCTATTAGTCTGTTCACCTTTTGAGAAATGTATTTAACTTCTCAACTCAGAGTCCGGGTAGCGAATGAGCTAGGTGCAGGCAATGCGAAGGGTGCCAAATTTGCTCTCCTAGTGTCGTTGTTCAGCTCTCTGGTGGTGGGGATACTCTTCTGCACCATTGTTATTGCCTTCAACAAGAAGCTGGCAATGATCTTTTCCTCAAGCGTTCCTATTATAGAAATGGTCAATGAACTAGCAGTCCTATTGGCATTCACCATTCTGTTCAATTCAATTCAACCAGTGCTGTCAGGTAATTCAGTAGGTTATGTAGAGACTCCAGATTTTGTGACCAGGAGTTACTTACGTGGCCCAGTGATTTTCAGGTGCAGCTGTTGGATCTGGTTGGCAAGCATTAGCAGCTGTGGTTAACATTGGTAGCTATTACTTAATTGGGGTTCCACTTGGAGTTCTCTTTGGTTGGTTTTTGAGTTTTGGTATCATGGTATGATCTTGGAATTTATTCCTGCTTCACTTAAACTCCTAACATAAACCATTAAAATGAATTCTCCATCCTATGAGTGAGGTCAGTTCCTTTTTTTTTTTCCCATGAAAATGCTCCCTTTTATACCACGTTGTCAAATTTCTGTCCAAATAGTTAGGATATCTAAGGTTGAACCCCAAGCTTGTTTGGGATTCTTCCCTATGAATTTTCTATAAGCGCATGGTGGCCACCTAGTGTAAGGCATTACTCCCATCATTTCAATTTTCTCAATTTGCAGTCTAAACTCATGATTTAGCTCAATGGCTCTTGTTGCACAGGGGACATGAGCTGGGATGATCAGTGGAACTGTGGTCCAGACATTGATATTAGCACTTATCACTGTCAAATGTAAATGGGAGGAGGAGCTAAGGGACTAATGGCCTGACATTGAGTGGTGCGCATAATTGGTCTACTAATTTGTGTGGTGGATTGCATTTGAGCCTTTAAACGAGTGAGTCATACTCGACACTTGATAAACCTCGTACACCAATGGTTTAAACGAGTTTAGTATGCCTAGGATCTTTCTTATTTGTTAACTCCTTTCTTTGTTTAGCCGGGTAGGATGTCACTGCTAGCTTTTGCACCTCAGCCAACCCCACCAATCCATGGAGCTTAGCCTTCAACACATGCTTTTTCTCTCGCACATTTAGATAGAGAACTGCAACCATGCACACTAGCCCATCTCTGCTTGAACTTGCACAGATGCCCATCCATTTATCAGACAGTTCCTAAACGTGTTTTCTGATAAACATGTCACTTGCAGGTTCGGAAAGCTAAGATTCGTGTGAGGCATGAGATGGGTTTGATCAGTGACACATAATTGTGCTGCATGGAATCACTTGATTGATGAGGTTGAATGGCATAGATGGCATTTTAAATCTCAGGAGGACAACTGTTGAAGAAGCGATTGAAGAATTAAGTCTACAGAGTTGGTATGTCTTGCCATAGAGTGTCATTCTGATTGATTTCCAGGGATGGAAGTAATTCATGCCGAACCAAAGAGAGTCCCACGTATGTTAGTCTTAAAGCTATTATTATAGGCAAACTTTACAAAGGTTGGTACTTCACTTCTGCCTGGAAACTCAGTAAACAAGCTATTAGCGTATTCCATGATGTCTGTATAACTAGCTAAGGTTGTCCGTTTGTTTGTGGGTGGATGGCGGTAGCGGTTTATCTTAGTTCCCGCGGCTTGTTGAAATCCGCTCTGGAATCGTGAAGTACAATTTTATTCATAGTATATAGGCCTCACACCGCATTCATGTCATTGAAGGTCAGGCGGCTCATGTGTTTCGGGAGCATGTGCGAATGAATCTTTATCGGCTGTCAACGAGGCGATGACTCTTTATATGTAGCTGGCAGCTCATCTTAGTGTAATTTAATGTAATTAGAAAAACAAGTTAAGTGTGATATATTGTGGCTTCAATAATCAACATCTGTAATTACTAGACATATGTGTGGTAAATAGGAGCTATTCCGAAATTACATCCTTTTGCTTGTTATGGGGAAATGAAAATTGAAACTTGATATGCACAGACAAGTCAAAATCTCTAGGAAGAATTTTTTTGGCATGAATGAAGGTTCATGTAAGCATAGAAGATGAATATGCACATGCAAAGAGAAATACATTTCTATGGCTAAAAATTTGACTTGAAAATTGCGACTAAATTTTTTCAAACAACGTGTCGTTAAGTTACCTTTGAATGGGTCGTCATTTACTATAAAAAGACCTAATACAAACATATAAATGCATACATATACTCTTAATTAATGAATTTGAGCACACACGGTTTTAGTCGCCAAATTATACAGATTCCACACAGTTTGTCACATCATATAAAGCTGAAGGGCTCACATGTTTCAAGAGCATGTGAGCATAGTTGCCATCAGCTGAATTTTTTTTTTTGGCGGAAGAAGAAGGAAGGATCGGTTGAAGCAAAGAATCGATAGAGAAGGAATTTTGCTAATTAGTGTTTTGGTAAGGTATATCTTGATTTTTAGAGCATGGATCATACAAGACATGAGAAAAATATGAAAAAAACGAAAACTGCAATCTCTTTTATATTTTAAGTTTTCAACAAGTATTTTGAAAGCATTGATTAATAAAATCTTAAAAAGGAAAAGTCAAATACGAGACGAGTCTGCTGTCTTAAAAAAGATAAAAAAAAAAAAAAGACCTTGCGCAGCTGCTCCTGTCCATCCTTCGAGGCTGATGTCGCTTTCAATTCTTGGCCATTCTCATATCTCGATCCTTTGCGAATTGATCTCGTCCTCGAAGGAGTGTCTTTTTTATTTTTCCTCTTGCCTCCGTCAGGCGAGGATGATTCTTATTCGAATCGAGATATTTCATGTTCTTATTTGAAATTTTCTACCCACGTAGACGTGACAATTATTTACCTACGGGAGCACCAAATTTCCCTTTGGAAAGTCAGGACACGTGATTGGAAAAGAAAATGTTAAGATATTCGATTGAACAAGGAAAAGCTGTCTGACCATAAGAAGGAGGAGGAAAAGCTGAGCTGCTTTTGGTCGATGCAATGAAAAGTGAAAGGAAAACAGGGAAGCACGATTGACCTCTATATAAACTAATACACCTGTCTCCTCCAAGTCCGCCATAACTCCTCCTCGCTCTGTTCGGCTTTGCTTCTCCGATTCAACCGCGAAGGCTTTAGCTCTCGTACTATGACCATGGGCTCCAAAGGGTATCTCAGTTCGGACCAGCTCGAGTTCTTCAATTCTCAAGGTGTCCGCCACCCTTCAAGAGCAATTTCACTTTCTTCTCCCCTTTTTTTCTGGGGTGGAATCTGATGAGAAAAAATTCAAGTTCACTTGTGAATCGAACGATGTAACATGTTAAAAGTGACGGCTTTGTTGTTCCGCAGGTTACTTGGTGATTGAATCGTTCGCTTGCCCCGAAGAAATGGATGCCATGATGAAAAGGATGGACCAGTTGCTCGATGAATTCGACTTTTCCACCGCCTCAATCTTTTCTACTAAGGACCAGGTTCCGTGTCCAAAGTTTCGGCCTTTTACCTTCATATTAAATAGTTTTTTCCCTCGCCCGGTTGTTTGATCTTTTTCTCTGGCTTTGTAGCAGCAAAACAAGGATGATTATTTGTACGAAAGCGCCGAGAATGTCTCTTTTTTCTTCGAGGGTAAGAGTTTTTATTATATATATATATCGTGGTATAAAAATGAAGATATTAGTTGATTGATTTGTCTATTACCATTGTCTCGAATTTTGTTTTTGCTGTACATGGTAGCTCTTAATGTCACCAAGACTAGTTTTTGATATTGTGACACCTCTTGGTGTGTGTTCACTTTGGAGAGGTGTGAACAGAACATGTCGACATCGTTGCCAGAGTATTGCTTTTACTAATCCTGGTAAATTTGACAGAGAAAGCATTTGGTGATGATGGAAACTTGAAGCAACCCAAGCAATTGTCCATCGATAAAGTTGGTCACGGTATGCTATGACTGCTACATGATATGCTTCTGGTGCTGTCTTTTGTAGATGATCGGTTTCAAGTGCAGAATTTTGCTCTTTATTGAGACTAATTCCAATGGTCTTTTTTCAGCGCTACACGAGCATGACCCAGTGTTTAAGGCCTTCTCTAGGTCAGATAAAGTCTGTGGCGTGCTGTCATCCTTAGGTTACAGAAGGCCTATCATCATTCAGTCAATGTACATATTCAAGGTACCTTAGCCAATTATATGTCAGATCAGTGAGTAACTGAGTATATGTGCATTCATTTCCAAGGCAAGTTATTCACCTTAGTCTAGTTTCATTGGTCGATGACTTAGTCTCTTATCACGGGTTCAGCTGGATGATCAATGCTTATGCATTTAGACAGCAGACCTTCCATTCTTCATTTACGAATATCTGCTACAAAAACAGAATGTTGGCCATCTTCCTTTTAACTTGTATCTGTGATTAGAAGATGGATCGATGCTGAATCATTTTCAGGGACTTCCATTTGATGATACTCCTAGCGACCTTGTGCATAGATGCTGCTTGCGTTTGTCGAATCACCAGGCAATTTTGCGCTTGTCCTTTGATGACTGCTGTTTATATGCCCAGGCCTTCTTCAGATATTTAACCGGACCAATCTGTGTGTTGGACAGACATATTTTTATTTCAGACAGTTGAAGGTGACCATCAGGTTAATTTGAATATTGTTATGTTCATTTAAAATTTACAATCATCAGAAAGTAATCATTCTTAATCATAGAGTGAAAATCCCTCAACCCTGAAGGATGAGCTTTTCTTCACAAACTATCAGTTTGAGAAGAATAAATCCCCTGCCGTAAACACTTTTTTCCCTTTCAATTTCCTACAATTAGGCTCTGGAAAGATTCTATGTGATCCCAATTGGTAACATTCAATTTTTATGTTTCAATTTGTAGTTTCCAGTTTGTATTTTGATCTTCAGTGTCATGCATCACTTAATTTGTTTTTTCTAATCAAAATCTTTTTGTTATATGTGATTTCTATTGGCAATAAATTTGTCAAATCCTTCTACTTTAATATCTCCGAAATCTACTATCCTCAAATCCTGTAGTATCTTTGGGAGTTAAGCTTATATATAATTGAGATTGAAATTACCTGCAAATTTGTTGAAGATAATTTTCTCTTAGTCTCTGGCTGGTAATGCCGAATTGCTTTTCCTGTATGGGTGTGCAATCAACGCTACTTGATCCCCCTATATAAAGATGTGTAGGTTTGTACTATTGTACTCGGTCTTATGTCCAAGTCACCAGTTGAAATTGCTTGTTGTGTGAAGTGAAGATGTCTCGAAGAGATGCTATGCTAAGATGACGATATATGCAAAATTTCTTTATGGCTTTTGCTGTTCTCATCTTTGCATTCTATGTAGATCATTCATGTCTGGACTGGTTGAGATATGATCATGTGGGCAATTGTTTGCCGGGATATTTATCTTGCATATGTTGGCTACGCCACAGTATCCGATATCACATATTCTTGTGTGTCCAATGCTTGAATCCTTTGTTCACTATTCTGTCAAAGGCATTTTATTTTCCAGCGGTTTTCTTAGTTCTCGCATAAAATTGTGCATGCAGCAACCGGGTATTGGAGATGACGTAGTGCCACACCAGGATGGCTCATATCTTTACACGGAGCCACCTACTTGCACAGGGCTGTGGTGTGCCCTAGAAGATGCAACAATAACCAATGGCTGTCTTTGGGCTATCCCTGGATCTCACAAGAGTAACATTGTCTTTTATGTAACTCATTATTTGCCTCACAAGCATATTTTACTCTGAAATGATTCTTATCTCTGATCTCTCATCTATCCAGATGGCCTTGTGAGAAGGCTTATTCGAGGTGAAGGGGGACTTTCCTTTGATCGTCCTTCCCCAACATATGATAAGAAAGATTTTGTAGCAATTGAGGTTAAAGCTGGGTCTTTAGTTCTAATTCATGGCGATCTTCTTCATCTGAGGTTAGCTTAGAAGCAATTTTCTCTTGGACCTGCCAATATCATTTATTCCGCCATGATGATCAAATTAAAGAATTTGATGTTGACTTCAGTTTTTATGGTTCCGAATTTCTTCCTCTTTTTTTTTTTTTCAAAATTTATGGATACCTTTATGTTTTTGAAATAAGGATTAGCCACTAATGTTTACGCTAAATATGCTGAGCCTGTTAAAGCGGTAAGTGGTCACAGACTCGTTCTTGTCTGGGTTTGTTTGGAAGAATTTTATGAAGCTTGTTGACTCTAAAAGCAACATGGTGCAATACGCTATGCTCAAAAGGAAATGGAGGCTAAGTCTTGACTTCTTTCCACTTGTTGACTGTAGCCTTGAGAACCAGTCCTCAAAGTCGAGGCCTGCCTACAGCATACATGTAGTGGATACTGATGGTTGCAAATGGGCGCAGTCAAATTGGTGAGGACATGAGAATTGCTTTCTTCGTCTGGTTTTCCATCCTGTAATTCTGATTTCAGTTCTGGTAAATTCTAATCTTCATTAGAAGCTTAGAAACCTTGAAAATGATTTAGTTCAACTGTTTCAGCTGCGATGAATAAACACATCCTCAATCTGTTCTTCTCAACAAAAAAAAAAAAAAATTGAAATGACTGAACACTGCTTTTGCTTCTCTAATTGCTGATTCAGAGTTTGGTGGTCGGTTTCCAGGATCAGGAGAAAAGTCGAGCCGGAGCCTCTCTTTATAGCTTGATCTGATTCCACCTGTCCTGGGTTGCCATGTATGAGATGAGCGAATTAAATGGTCGAGACAATCTTGGAAAATCAATCTGTACATGGAGGAACTGCGTCAATCTTAGAGAAGCTGCTGTGGTTGCCGCCTTTGCGAAGTCATAGAAGTCCGTTTCTTCTGTTGTTATCCGTGGAACTCGAAACGTTTCTTGTTGGGAAAATGTAAATCTACAAATTTTCAATATGATGTTCTGATGATCTTCTCGTTACCTTACTGTAAAAAGAAAAAAAACCCATTGTTGGCCGGAAAGAAGCCTGGATAAAAACGATCTATAATATTTTTCTGTTGTGTCTAAAAGGTGCATGTTTGTCAATGCAATTGGTGCTTGTCTAGTTGATTAATTGAAATTCTGCTAAATTTGTGGTCTTCATACCTCCCCACTGCCTTGAAAAATTTAAAAAAAAATTTTTGTTTCTTTGAGTAATAACCAAAAAAACCATTGAAAAATAAACATCTCAGAGAAGATGTTAGGATTTTTCATTTTTTAATTTTGGGCTCAGACTATGGGAAATCATAAAATATGCCCATTTGAACAGATTTATTTCTAGGAAAGACAGAGGACATCTATTTCCCCGTCTGAGTATACACGTGAATGGGTTACAATAGGTGGAACAGAACAAGAGTTTTCTTGTTTTGGGAAATTGGTGGGTTTTGAAAATCTACAAATTTTCATGTGTGATGTTCTGACTTCTTTTGGGAGAGCACACCTTTCATCCGTTCCAAATAGAGTAAGACAATGTTTAAACCAACTTGGAAACTTTTGTCGCCTGCGTCTAAGCTTGAACAAACCATGAATGCATCCAATAATATTCTTCTGTTGTGTCTTAAAGTTGGATGTTCGGTCAATGTTCTGAATTGCATGTTTCTAGTTGATTATATGGAAGAAAGGTTCGTGTATAAATATTCCATAGACTTAGGCTCCATTTATTTTCCGAAAAACGAGTAATTTGAAAAATATTTTTCTAAAAATTTAATTTGTTTTGCTTGAAATAATTAACTGATAGAAAATATTTTCATCATTGATAATAATTTATGTTTAAACATTTTCTTGGACCATGGTCTTTTTTTTGTCCATTAATTCATATTTGTAGGCAATTGGATTAATCATTTTCAAGAAAAATATTTCTAAAATCACTTATTTTTCGCGAAACAATTTTGAAAACCATCCCTCTTAAGAAAATTTAGTGTTGATAGAATGTATAGGGAGAATGATCCTATAATTTTCTTTTTTGGGTATGAATTAGGAATGTGGCTGGTAATATTTTCGTACCTCTTGAAAGTATAGGGGATAAATGTGTATAGGTGATATCTGTTCGAGTTCTTTTGTTATTTTTAGATTTAATTTACTCTGATTTGCAAACTTCAATCTTAGAACGGATAAATCTGACCTCCGTTGCACTTTTTGAACATTGAGCACGTTTTTGATGTGGTCAACCATTGTTTTATTTACAACCTCGACTTTATCGATCGAAGGACAGCCGTAGGCTTAGATGGGTCCCTGGGCAAGTATGCCACTCTTGCTTTTTCCACCACACTATTTAACGAATGGTATTTCGGGATAAGTTACTTGGTCACGATTATGCCTATAATATTCAAGTTAATGCTAGTTGTGTGACGTCAGAAGTTCAGGTCTACATTAGTGATTACAAATCAAAATTGAATGAAGGGACTCATTGACGAATAGTAAAAAAATTTAGAAAAATTGACTAAATGAAAATATTTAGGACTGAATTGACTTTCACATAATAAGGTTATTAGAACCTTTTTCTTTTTTGTAATTATCCTTATAGATCACTTACAATTGAAAAAGGTCTAGAACTATGATGCCCACGGATTATCATTCAGAGTAATAAGTCCTTAGTTTTTTTTTTTTCGTGTTAGTATGTATTTTAGGGAAAAATTCTTGTGTAGACCTAGCTTGTAATGGATGGAGTAAAACCTCGCATCAGACCATGTTGATCAAGTTCCATAGCTTCCTCAATTTGTGCTATTTAGCAGTTTTATGTGTTGATGTGAACAGAAAACCCAGTTTCCATGGAAATGACCTTCCATCTGATGGCCTGTGAAACAAGGTTCTTACTTCACATCCTCTAAGGTATGGAATCTAGATGCGCTATACCGAGCAGAATCTTTTCCCAACACAAGACAGAAAATGCCTAAGCTTCTTAGCGGTACCGAGAGTTTGTACTTGTTGGTGTTGTTGTAGCGGGGATAGACTCGATTTCTGTGCTTATGGATACTGGCCGTGGGCTTGAACAGATATTATATTGAAAGGTTGACGCTCGGGCGTAAATAATCACGAAAGATTTGCTAAAGTGTTCGTGTTAGGAACTTGATTTCTCCGAATACTATGGTCAAAAAGGTAGGATAAATGATTTGAAGTCCTCACTTGATTATAAACTGAGTTGTTTTTTCTTTTTTCTTTTTGGTTGGAATTAACTGAGTTGTTAAGTTTGAATCTTTTGGTGTGTGATGACTCTACGAAAGTAGAGCTAAAAGGCCCGCTTTACGCGAGCAAAATGTGCAACTAGCTGAAGTAATTTCATCAATTTTAGGTTATTTAAGGTGTTTCTACTATCTCCAAGTTATTTAATGACTAAAGGATTATTTACAGGTGAGGGACGTGTCCGAGTTAAGGAGAGACGCGTCCGCCCTTGATGTGGAAGCTCAGAAGCATGAGGGACGCGTCCAAGCTAATGAGAGACGCGTCTGTCGCCACAAAGCCAATTCAGAAGCATGACGGACGCGTCCGTCCAACATGAGAGACGCGTCGGTCTCTACACAGTAGCCCGACGGACGCGTCCGTCTAACCAGAGAGATGCGTCCGTCGCTCTCCAGAAGCAAGGAGGACGCGTCCGCCTGCATGGAAGACGCGTCCGTCCAATCCAAAGATGCGTCGGTCCATCCTTAGAGACGTGTTGTTCGCAGAAGTCACCAAGCACGCGGAGAACATCTTTCAGCAATTCGGTCGGAGATTGGAGGGCGTTTTCGTAAATTAAGAAATATTTTAGAAACATGAGTCAAGTAGTGCTTTTGCAATGAAGGATCTAGGACTGGCTAAGCAAATCCTTGGCATAAGGGTTACTCGTGACAGGAAGAACAAGAAAGTATAGCTATTCTAGGAGAAGTACATTGAAAATATGTTGGAAAGGTTTAATATGAGCACATGTAAATAAATAAGTAATCCATTTAGTAGATATTTCAAGTTGAGTAGTAAAAAGTGTCATGCAATAAAGGAAGAGAAGAAAGAGATGCTAAGAGTGTCTTACAACATGGGTAGTTTGATGTATGTCATGATTTGTACAAGTCTAGATATTACTCATGTAGTTGGTGTTGTGAGTAGATTTCTCTTAAATACAAGTAAAGAACATTGGATCATTGTGAAATGGATTTTGAGGTATCTCAGAGGCACTTTTAAATTCTGCTTATGTTATGAAAATGAAAAACTTGAGTTGAGTGGCCATTCAGACTTCAATTATGCTGGTGATGTTGACCAAGGTTTGCCCATGATGAAATTTGACTCTTGTAGAAACAAATCGGGCATGATGGACTTCGCTGTGGCAGAGGGGAAAGTTTGTTGATTGTGTTAGCATAGTGGGGACTATCAGCAAATAAATGAAATAAACAAAAAGAAAGAAAGTAAAAAAATTCAAAGAAGAAGAAGAAGAACAGACAAAAAGAATAAAGAATAAAGAAAGTGAGCTACTCCGTGAGTGTACCCAAGTGGGGTGAGAAGAAGAGAGTAGAGAGAGAGAGCTCTCGATGAAGAGAGGGCACACAAGGGATAAGGAAAATTGTAGGGGCTTCCTATAAATATTTGTGGGTCAAAATGGGTTAGGATTGGCTTAGATTTCAATACGTTGTTTGTGAGCTCGAGGCTATGAGTTGATCAATTTCATTAGTTGAAAGCCTTCTCCAAAATTCTCTAATCACAGTTAGTGTTTTCTTGCCCCATATGTGTAAATCCACCTTCGTGGCGATGAAATACTATTGTATTGTTATTGTTGATCTCTAATGGGTGACCATAGAACCTTTATGTATCCTACTATTCTTGGTGATTAGAGAAAATTCATTGGGCCGTCCGCAGTTTTTCCTCTTTGGCTTTTCCACGTTAAGCCTTAGTATCATTGTTGCCTTTGTCTTCTTAATATTTCAGCATTATATTTGCTTAATTTGAGTTTGGATCGTTGGAATATGCCGTTGGTTGTTTCTGAAGTGAAGTTCACACCTTTTTTTTTGCGGGGGGGAGGGGGGGGGTTTGGTTTGGGGGCGTATTTGATCCTATATTGGATTTGCTTTTGGTGAATTGTTGGTCCGTTCTCCCTAATAGGTTTCTATTAATTTGTGCTTCAAAAGCTGTTCATCTCAATTGTCCTCTTTTGCGAACCATCAAATACCTTTTCCTGGGAAAGAAGAGAAAAAGGAAATCACACTTTCTTCAATCTCATCCAAAATGGCTCTTCTTCTTCTCTTTTTTTTTTTGGTAGAAAAACTATTTTCAATTCATATGAAAGATAGATATATCACTTCAAAATAAAATAAAAATCCCACAAAACAAGTAAATCTGAAAAGTGAGTCAACTTAGTCTTGCCTACATAAACTCGCTTATTCTTTAAGGACGGATCTGTGATTGCATTCAAGCATAACCGGTGGCCAATCATCGAATCTCGCATCATTATCAGTGATGAACATATATGGAAAAACTCTCTTCAGTAGTTATAGTTTTGCCAAAATGGCGATGCGCGCCTAGGTTCTGCGTTCTCAGTACCATCACTATATAGAGATAATAATAACCTCAATAGGTTTTTTTTTGGGTCAAAACAATGAACTTCAACAAGTGGAAAGAGCATAAAAAAATGCATTGCAAATCTCAGATTTATTTTTAGATCGGAATAGAAAATCACTCAAATCTAAATCTAACTCTAGATCGGGAGACGATAACTACAAAATAATATATATTGATCATAAAATCACTTTCAGATAAATCGATTGACAAAGAAAAAGTTTCGAGAATTCACGGAGTGCTTGACAATTTGGAATAAACACCCGAAGTCGAAGCAAGCAGATTTTTATAAAGCATTCGTGCTTTGATTTTCGAAGAGCTTAGATATTGATCGCTTGTCCACGAAATTAAAGAAAAAAATTTGTAAAAAGGAAGAAGTGCGGGGAAATTGAAGAAATTTAGAGAATAGGGAGATGGCGAGGGAGGGAGACGGGCCCTTGAGTGCCAAAAAAAAATAAAAGGAGGCTCCTCAGATGCGCCTTTAAAGGTGAGACACTACGTGTCGTTTTGTGTCGATAAATGTACCTCCCAATTAGATAATCCCAGGATCACGTGGACATGGACCGTCCAATTTATTGCAGTTTGGATTTGAAGGTCAACGTTCGTGCGCCGAGGGACTCTTCCATCACTGATCATTTTATTGCCGTGTAATTATTTGTACATCTCTTTGCTCTCTATTATCACAACCTTTTCCCTCTCTAGAGGCACGAAAACGTCCGTTCCTTTCATGGCGATCGTCGACCATGACGGCACAGCCGACGCCGACCAGCCTCTGCTGCAGGTACCAGTGGCGGACGGAGAATGCAGTGGCGGGGATCATGAGAAGGAAGAGACGAGGAGCTTGAGCGTGAGGGCACGGGCAGAGACAAGGAAACTGTGGCATATCGTAGGCCCTGCCATCTTTAACCGCGTGGCCACGTACACCATGAACATCGTCACGCAGGCTTTCGCGGGGCACCTTGGGGAGGTTGAGCTCGCCGGCATGTCCATTGCCATCACCGTTATTGCCGGCTTCAATTTTGGCCTTCTGGTAAGTAAAAGAAATTCAAACAAAAAGAAAAAAACCTTCACCCGTTAGTTCTTCAATTCTGATATCCATTCCCTGGTACTCCTGATATAGAAGTTATTATTCCACAAGAGAATGCGGCCCAAACAAAACTTAGACTACGCGCAGTTTTGGTAGGCTTAGTTATATTGATGCAAGAAGTACCACCACGCTGCGTCAAAAGAAAATATGGGATGAATCCACATCACAGAAAGTGCCGAGTGTCTGCCTGACCACCGTGGCGAAGCTGAATTCGCCGCCCCTCGTCTACTGTCGACGACGCCTTGAAGGTTTCAACTTTCCTATCTCGGTTTCTGCTAGTCTTCTTCACCGGTTATCGAACAAAGCAAAAGGATAATGGAAACCTCTTAGCTGGCTTCCGAAATACATGGTGCCCCAATTTTTTTTTTTGTCAGTAGTCAGAGTTTGGAACTCGAGATCAAAAACAATTATAAAAAAAGAAGAAGAGTAGAGCTGCGCAAGTATTGAGGAAGAGATGCATGTTATTAGGTCTTCAAGGATGTAATAAAATAATCTCTTATGTGACTGCCCCTAATTTATTATGAAAATAATAGTCTACTTTGGCTATCGAAAAAATAAATACTAAATAATTAAAAATTAGCGTGGAGTTCACTCTTTCAAGAATTTGTAGCTTATAGCTAAAAAAATTGTTATGCTAGCAAAATCCTTATCTATGTGAAACGTGTGTGAGGTGCCATATGTATGTTCTTAGCTTTAATTTAGCTTCAAAGAGCGAAATCAGTTTGGGCGATGGTATTAATCAATTTGACAATGTTGAAAGAAGGCGCAATCTCAAACCTCAAAACCCTTTGTATTCATAGTGTTACTTATGGGAGCAGTATCATTGCCTGTGGATGTATAGTATCATTTCTTACACATAAAAGAAAACTTATTTTTATATCTTACTTTAGGGATTAATTGGGTGCTCAAAAATTAATTTTAGATAGCTAGGCACCCCCATTTAACATGAAAAAGAAAGAGAGATGGAGAGCTTCATGTCAACTTTTGTGTTTGGATTGTGGTACTTAGCTAGGCATGGCGAGCGCGCTAGAGACGCTATGTGGCCAAGCATTTGGTGCGAAGAGATACCACATGCTCGGCATCTACATGCAAAGGTCGTGGCTTGTGCTCTTCCTATGTTGCTTCTTGCTGCTCCCATTATATGTGTTTGCGGAGCCGCTCCTAAAGTTCCTAGGGCAGGCGGATGACGTGGCGGAGATGTCAGGCACAGTGGCTCTGTGGCTCATCCCATTGCACTTCTGCTTCGCCTTCCAGCTCCCCATGACGAGGTTCTTGCAGAGCCAGCTCAAGACCCGGATCTTGGCATGGGTCTCGCTGGCCGCCCTAGCTATCAACGTGCTCGCGAGCTGGCTCATCGTCTACGTGTTCGGCTTCGGCGTGGTGGGGCTGTGCGTTTGCTTGGATCTCTCCTGGTGGTTCTTGGTGCTCACGTTGTTCACGTATGCCACGTGCGGCGGATGCCCGCTGACGTGGACTGGGTTCTCCTTGGAGGCTTTCTCGGGGTTATGGGAGTTCGTCAAACTGTCTGCTGCTTCTGGAGTTATGCTTTGGTAAAAACAAGTTACACTCTGCAGCTTGCTTGACTCTGTATTCTATTGACTGTGGCTTACAAGTTCTAAATAAATTTAACTCCACAAACTACGTCGTGGTTGCAATGCATATGGAAACTTGGAGATCTTGAAACATTTCCCTTATAGATCTGTCCCTTGTCTGGATTTTTTCTTGGCCTTGAGACTTTTTCTGATCAAATTTTCTTGATACTCCTTGAACAGCCTGGAAAATTGGTACTACAGGATATTGATACTAATGACCGGATACCTACACAATGCCACAGTTGCTGTGGATGCCTTGTCCATCTGGTAATCAACAATTTATCTTCACTTTGGTACAATTTTATGATCAAGAGGATCATTCACTAATGTGTCTCCTAGTACGTCACTAATAAGTTCTGTACACTTATGGCAGCCTGAACATCAATGCTTGGGAGATGAATATCCCTCTCGCCTTCTTTGCTGCAACTGGGTATCCCCTCTCTCTCTCTCTCTCTCTCTCCCCCCCCTCATAGCCAAGAACCAGCTAATAAAGATAAGTATTACATGATCTCATGTGATGCACTATGATATTATCTAAGGGTAAGCAAAAAAATCATGATCCACCTAAACCGGATCGTACCGTACCCAACCAGTTGAGTTTGGATGGAACTGGCGGGTACTGGTTCGATTCCCAATTCCAATTTTTTAGAACCAATTTGGTTCGCGGTTTCCAGTGGGAACCATCTAATCCGCCCAACCGGACCGATCCATTTATACAATACAAATTTATATTCTTTTAATTGAAGCCATCTCTCTCAAAGGCCCAAAGTCCAAACCCAATTTATTTTCATGTATGATATTTGTTGTACATTATGGATGCATTTGAGAACCTGCGTTAATTAGTTGATCAATTGCTATTATATTTCCCGCGATGCTCGATTCCATTGTTGACAAAAATACCACTACCTGTAAAGACATTGTTTCTAAGTTTTTCATATGATAAGAATATTGAATGCAAACGTGGGGAATGCACTACCAAAGTCCAAAGTTGAGCCTTCCTCCAATCGCTGGGGATTGGTTCCTTTTTTTTTTTTTTAATTAATGTTGGTGCTTGGTAGGACTGTAACCGGATCTGATCAGGAACTGAACCAATGGTCGGATTCTTAGATAGATCTGTAGAATGAGCGGGTGATTCATTCGCATTTTGCGGTACCGGTCCCTAGTGGGCGGTTATCACTTCTAGGGTGGGAACCACCCATCTTGAAATAAATCACCCATAATATAATCTAGTCCAATGATGCTGTTTATATAAATATTAGGAATGGTATGATTGAATGTTCATGTATGACTGCCCCCTTTTAACATCAAATGAGAGTCTGAAATTGATATTGGAGGTATCACATTATGTGATCAATTACTAGAATAATCAGAAACTTAGAAAATCCATTCATGTTGCTTGGTTCCTACTAGTCATAATCATGAAGTGAATTCATCATCCTGTTGGATCATGATCATAATTTACCATCAGATACAACGTCGGAAAATTAACGAAAAGGATCATGATCCTTTTCTATTTTAGGTAGAAAACTGACAAAAAGGTGAGCTTCAGGTTAGTTTTTTAGCATAAGCTTTTGAAGAATTGTCATCTCTTCAAAAGCGTGGACACTTGTGATTGGCTTGAATACAATCAACTAAGCCTTACTTCGTAAAAAAAATCTATTTCTTGAATTTATTGTGTGCTCAACCTGCGAAAAAACTCTCATTCACCATCTGCAGAATAAGCTTCCAAAATCAAGAAATTTGTTAATTTTCGTTCCGTCAATCTTTAATATCTGGTTCACTTAATTTTCAGAGTGAGGGTGGCGAATGAGCTTGGAGCTGGGAACGGTAGGGCCGCGAAATTTTCGAGCGTCGTATCCGTGGTGCAATCAACAATAATTGGTTGCTTCTTCTGTGCTCTCATCATGGTTTTGCATGACAAAGTTGCGTACATTTTTACTTCTTCTGCTGATGTTCTCGAAGAAGTGGACACGCTCTCTTATCTTCTAGGCGTCACCATACTTCTCAATAGTGTTCAGCCCGTTCTATCTGGTAAATCTTCATATTCCTTTGTTAAAACATAGGTTTTCTGCATGTGACTCTTCTTTGCCATGAATCCATCTGCAGAAGGTCACAGAATGTATTGACAAAAAAGAAATTTCCGAGGTACTGATGTCCGATTGATAAACAAAGTGTACATTCATAGAAGATGAGGTGGTTTGTTTCATACGAATGTGATCAACCCAACATTGCTTGTGGAAATAATATGTTCAACCAAAGTTCGTAGGATACGAATCAATGAAAAGGAGCATTATACCACATGGAGCTTGCTGGAGTTTGATTGGGCTCGACTAAGTGAGATGATATGCTTAACATTGACTCGATTGATTAATCCATGAAATGTTATTAGCTCCAATATAACCTTGAGCTGGAACTTTAGAAACAAAGCGTGATATTTCATTGAAGACAAATGGTTCAATTTCGTCTAGAATTCACTCAAAGTAAGCATAACTAGGGTCCCTACTTGAAATTCTCTCACTACAACTCATATTAACCACACGGGAATTAGGGCCAGTGGGTATACTTGGAGGCAGTTTTGCTATCTGTGCTGTAATTTCTTTTCATTTTTCATCATGCATCAATGCGACAGGAGTTGCTGTTGGATCGGGATGGCAAGCATGTGTTGCGTATATCAATTTGGGATGCTACTACGTCGTTGGTCTACCTCTTGGATTTCTCATGGGATGGATTTTCCACTTAGGTGTTATGGTAATTTTTTGGATCCTTCATTTTGCTAATTAGCTTTTGTACCTTCCTCAATGATCAAAACATAAGATAACTCCAATACTTTTCCCTATGCTTTGCTACTTAAGTTGAACAACCTCAAGGAATATTTTGAAAAACCACAGGGTATTTGGGGTGGAATGATTTTTGGTGGCACTGCTGTTCAAACCGTGATTTTGGCCGTAATAACAATTCGATGTGATTGGGAGAAAGAGGTAATCTTCAAGTATATTTCAAATATAAGCATTCCACATTTGGTTGCCTTATTTCATGGTAACTTGTTTATAGTTCCATCTATCAAATTATCAATCATGTCGCATCAAAATGTACCTAATAAAATCTCATATATGATTCTGCGATAATGTCTTAATGTAGGCGGACAAAGCTAAAGTGCGGGTTACAAAATGGTCAACTCCAACACTTGACGACGATGAACCAGCGGCTAGCTGAAACTCCATAGTTGGAAGATGTCCAAATCAATTGGTGTTACATACGTATAGGTGAGCTTCGTAATAGTTAATTTGGTTATTCATATTTGACGTAATTATTTATTAATCAGTTGCCAACATAATACAACTGATCATACAAGGATTTCAATTGTTCATTATTCTTTCTGAACGCAATTTTTTTTTGTTCGTTCACTTTTGTGAGCAATATACTTCTCTGAGAACCACTTAAGGTACTAAAGAAACAATAACAACTGCCACTAATTCATCGGCTAATACTTTTTCTTTTCGTATGATTTTCCTTACTATAGCTTTCTAGTCCTTAGTGATCTACAGTTCTATTTGATGTGATCCTAGATGTATTAAACATTATTAATTTCTTTAGGAGCTAGTGTCATGCTCATTCAATGCATGGCTCTTCATTTATACCTTTGCTATAAGTCAAATTAGGTGGTAAATTTAATGGTAGTTTTATCCTTTTGGTGCGACATAGCAAATTTATTCTACCTAATTTATAAAATTAGTGTTAAAATACGTCTCGAGTGTGAGCACCTAGCGAAGCTTGACCCGAGATAAATTATTACTCATGTCGACATAAGAAATCAAGCAAAGCAGGATACAGTCACTTTTGGTTTCATGGTTATTTCCATATTTAAGTCCAAACTGGTTGTTGGACTTTGATCGTGGTCAAAAAGGCCCGTGCCGGCCCGACCCGACCCGGCTTGGCCCGAAAATCTAGAGAATTTTCGGGCCGGACCTTGGTATTGTTTCAATACAGTACGGTACTGTTCGAGTACAGTACCAGTACTGTTTGAATAAATGGGCCGGCACTGATACCATCTCTCTGTTTCAACAAGAAGAAAGGAGCATAGATTAAACGCAAGTTTGGCTGGGTCAGACTATATAGGGCTCTGACTTGTGGCCTCTTGCTGCTGTTCCACTTTTACCTACAGTGGCGCGCCGTCCGGGGCCTCGACCCCCCACTCCACTGGGCCAAGCGGCTTGGCCGAGCTTCTCTCTCTCGCCCTGCTAGCCCACTCCTCTGCCGTTCCATCTCTTTCTCTCTCGTTCTTTCATTTCTATATCCATCTCTTTGGTTGGAGTAGCAAAAGAGACGGTTTCGTTGCCTACTATGGAGCTTGCGTCGATTTAGGAGTTGGAAAAATGCTTAGCATTTACTTGCTGTTGATGCCTTCTTTTGAGTCGAATCGCCGACTACTGAAAATTAGCTGGGTTGTGGTTGTTTGGCCACAATACATAGACGAGTAGAATTGGTAAAGAGGGTGTTCTTCCTGTCCAAATCCCTCATCCCCAGCCTGGCGAGCTCCTCCACCGCACTAAACCCTACGGCGGTCAGCGAGGTGGGAAAGTGTGG
>JAGVVM010021343.1:0-10481 GCA_019149425.1 Psidium friedrichsthalianum | reverse complement strand
CTAATGAATGGGCCTTAGACCCTATTGGGCTTGGATTGAACTATTGGGCTTGAACTAAGGAAATAACATTATGGGTTATAGTTGGGCGTGAAATCAATTTACTAAACCCAAATGCATCCTAATAAAGTGATTGTGGGCCGAGGAAGGGCCGGAGATTAGCGACTAAGACTGGGCTTAGACCAGGTCATTGGGCATAATAGGACTGGACCCCGAAAATTATGAGTTCCAAGAATGATAGTGGTTACTATGGGTTCTTAAGCATGGCATGAGGGGAAACTAAATGTTTTCATTGAGATATACGGGGTACCTATTTGGACCCAGATAATTGAGAATTGCGTGTAGAGCACCAAATTGATCCTTGTTTACGTGTAGTCTATTCTAGTAGACGTGAAGTGCTCAGGTTACTGCCTTGTATGCCATGCCATTGTACTCGTGAATTCTTGTGAACGCCTGCTCTGTGCTATGTGTTATTTGAGACTGTCTGGGTGCATTATATTATGAGCATGGCAAGTGTCACTAAGAGGAGTAAGGGTGTGGTTGGCCCTGATGCGTGTTTACGCGGGGAATCGGAGAAATAAGCTGGTTGGTTGGCCCTGATGCGTGTTTACGCGGGGAATTGGAGAAATAAGCTGGTTGGTTGGCCCTGATACGTGTTTACGAGGGAAATTGGAGAAATAAGCTGGTTGGCTGGCCCTGATGCGTTTTTACGCGGGGAAGTGGAGGGATAAGCGTGCCAACCTGAGGCGTACCACACGCGGATTGAGGCACGAGCCTGATGCGTATGAGACGCGGGCGGGATCCAATGGGATCGTATGAGGCGGGCATGAATTGTGCACCTGGGTTGCATGTTAAATATTGGTATTGATTTCAGATTGCCCGTCTATTGTATGCGACGATCATGTTATTTATCACATGTGCCCTGATGGTTCGAACTCTGAGTTAGCGCCCCTAGCTAGTGAGAGTGCCCACACGAGAGGACTGGAAACCCTAGTCCACTGGATAGGACCGAAACCAATAGTATACTCTATCCTACGCTAGGATTAGGGGTGAGCTTACTGAGTCCTCGACTCACTGGCGGTAGTTGCCATATTTTCAGATTCCTGACCACAGTGATGGACGTATCCCCGACGCTTTTTGGACTTCCAGTGGAGGTAGAGACCGAGATAGGCCACTACATTGAGGAGGACCCAGAGGAGCTTCCTTGGCAGGCTGATTGGAGCGAGATTGACGAGGACTAGCTGGTAGACCCTAGGTTGAGTGGTCTGACTGAGTGTGGATTTTTGTGTAGTATTTTGATGCCTTCTTCTGGTAGTCTGTACCCGACACTCTGGTTATATATGTATGTTATGTTGGACTATTATTGTCGGCTGCCTTCTTTATTCCCTTCTACCCCATTATCGTATGCATGCATGTATGGGATTGGAGAATAGCTTCCGTAGGTTTGTGATTGAAGGACACGTCGTCTGGTCGCGATGTATTTCCTGGGCCGTCGCGTACAGTGGATCAGGCGAGCGCTGAGAGTGAATTGAATGTATGAGCGGGATATCGCGGGCCCGTGGGGTTCGGGGCGTGACACTGCCTCATGTTCAACTCCTTCTGTGAGAACAAATACTTTAGGTTCTAGTGATCCGTATAAATTTGAAACTTTTCTCCCACCAATTATACCTCCAAATCTTCAGTGCAAACACTGTTGCAGTTAACTCCAAGTCATGCGTCGGGTAATTCACTTCGTGTAGCCTCAACTGTCGAGATGCATACGCTACCACCCCTCCATGTTTCATCTAGACACACCTCAATCCTCTTAGTGACGCGTCACTATAATCTCGAATCCTCCAGGTCCTGATGGGATGGTTAATATTGGTGCGGAAGTCAATCGATCCTTTAACTCCTGGAAGCTTTCCTCGCACTTCGTGGTCCATTCAAACTTCGACTCCTTCTTCAACAGACGAGCCAGCGGGGCGGTATTCGCGGAGAACCTTTCCACGAAGCGTCTATAATACCTGGTCAAACCAAGGAAACTTCGCACCTCTGTCACAGTCGTAGGCCTCGGCCACTTTTCTACAGCTTCAATCTTGCTGGATCCACTGATATCCCTTCGCCAGACACTATATGTCCAAGAAACGCCACTCTACTCAGCCCGAATTCATATTTACTAAACTTGGCGTACAGTGAATGATCTCTCAATGTCTGTAGAACAGTCCTCAAATGTCCCTCGTGGTCTTCGGAGTTCTTCGAGTACACCAGGATGTCGTCGATAAAGACAATCACGAACTGATCCAAAAACTCTTTAAACACCCGGTTCATCATATCCATAAATGCGGCTGGGACATTCGTCAATCCAAATGGCATGACAGTGAACTCATAGTGCCCATATCTCGTCCTAAAAGCCGTCTTTAGGATGTCTTCCTTCTTGATCCTCAGCTGGTGATAGCCTGTCCTTAGGTCTATTTGGAGAATACGGACGCTCCTTAAAGCTGGTCGAACAGGTCATCGATCCTAGGCAGCGGGTACTTGTTCTTGATCGTCACTTGGTTCAACTGCCTATAGTCGATGTACAGCCTTAGCGATCCGTCCTTCTTCTTGACAAATAGCACCGGGGCTCCCCATGGTGAAGCACTGGGGCGGATAAATCCTTTATCCAGTAGCTCTTACATCTGCACCTTCAGCTCCTTTAACTCCGACAACGACATCCTATACGGTGCTTTCGAGATCGACTTCGTTCCAGGTGCCAGCTCGATTACAAACTCTACCTCACGCTCTGGTGGCAAGCCAGGCAATTCTTGAGGGAAAACATCCGGGTAATCTCTTACTACAGGCACCTCTTCCAACTTCACTTCTTGGACTGACGAATCTGTCATTGATGCCAAGAATCCCGGACAACCTTCGTCCATTAGCTTAGTCGCTTGCAGCGACGAAATACAGGGAATTGAGGTTCCGCCTCGGTTTCCCTTAAATTCATATCCAGGGCCATCTACAAGGTTCAGTCGAACTACGCTACTGCCACAATCTATAACAGCCCCATGTCTGACTAACCAATCCATACCCACGATTATATCGAAGTCAAACATGGGCAGGACAGCCAAATCAATTTCTTCCACCCTATCACCCAAAGCTACCTTACACCCTTACATCCTAACGTGATAATTACTTTATCCTTCAATGGGGTGGCTACATGCAGAACGACATCCAATGGTCTAACCTCTATCCCAGCTAATTCAGCAAATCGCTCAGACACAAAAGAATGCGACGCTCCAAGATCAAATAAGGCATACGCAGTATGATCACAGAGAGAGACAGTACCTATGATCACCCCAGGCGCGTTCTCAGCCTCTTTTCGCGCCACTGCGTAGACTCGTCCTTGGGCAGGTGGACAGTTCAGGTTCCCTTGAGGAGCGGTCACGATCTGCGGTTACTGCTGCTGTTGGAACTGCGGCCTCGGGCCCCTCTTCGGGCAATTTCTCAGTTGATGTCCCAACAGCCCGCAGCCGAAGCAACCTCCAGTCTTCTTCGGGCAGGGGTTATTCCCATGCCTTCTGCCATAGTCACGACAGTTTGGGCCCGCTGATGATGACGGCTTCCCCAAGGTCCTCCTAGCAGGTGGGATAAACCTCCGGTTGTCTCTTATCGGCCTCTTGTCGAAATTTCTATGATCCCTCCCTGGCATGAACCGCGATCCAGATGCGGTAGCCTTCTCCTGCAGGTCTCTCTCGATCGCCAAGGCTCTTTCATACATTTCGTTGTAGTCTCTCAGCCAGTGGCAATTAGCATACTCTTCATCTCAAGCCTCAGTCCTTCTCTAAACCTTCTTGCCTTGTCCCACGGGTCCTCTATAAGCCTTCGGGCAAACTTTGACAGCCTCGCGAACTCGCCTTCGTATTGGTCCACAGTCATTTGCCCTTGGCGCAACCTTATGAACTCTTCCATTTGTCTCTCTTGGGCAGCTTCGGAGAAGTACTTCCCATTGAATGCCGCACAGAAGGCGGTCCAGTTCGGCCTTACTCCTTCTAGGAAGACTCGCCCTCGGGTGGCCTTCCACCAATCGTCAGCTGTGCCCTGGAGCTGATAGGTCGCCAGTGAGACCTTCTCTTCATCCGTGCATCCCAGCACAGTGAATGCCTTCTCCAGTTGTTCGATCCAAAGGGCAGCTGCTTCAGGTCCTCTACTACCATCGAACTTGGACGGTTGCAGCTTCAGGAATTGTTCCACAATATGATGGGTCTGTCGCCCTCCATTACCATGCCCATTGCCTCCATTGGCTCCATTTGCAGCGGCCTTAGCTGCTTGGGCTACAGCGGCAGCTCTCTCTGCAGCCTGCCTACCCATCAGATTACTGACCTCAGTCAGGACTCTCATCATCTCCTCAATTCTAGGGTCTCCTTCAGGTGCTGGAGCCCTTGAGCTTGACGCAGCTGCACTCTGTCTTCTGCCCCTATTGCTCATCCTTTCTACTGTCTCTAACACCTAAACCAAGCATAATTCCCTTCAGGAATTAGAACTCTAAAACTACCACTCAAGCTTTTCGCCTGCTATCGCGTCTACCGACATGGATATGCATGTAAAGTTCGCTGCAGCTTTTAATGCAATTGGACTCGGTAGACACCTAGACTCAACCCTGTCAATGTATAACCTAGGCCACTCTGTCCGCCTCCTTACCTAGAAGCCTGCCAGGAGCCGCTCCTTGATCAGGTCCCTGCCCCGGCGACCACTCCCCGCCCTCATCGGTCTCGGAGCGAACAGTTGTCCTTAGCTATTCACCTCCAAAGAGAGCCCCATTCCACATGTCCCATACCAGGCTTCCTCACGGTTTGTAGGCATCCCGTCAGACCCGTCCCATACCAGGCTGACGGTTACCCAGTCCAATAAAACATGATGGTTCATGCATGCACCTTTCAAATCAAATCCATATTTTCAAATCGATTTCGTTTCCAAATCATTTGCTTTTGATGTGGAAATCTATGCAATGCATGATGGTCAAGCAGCGCGCGACAGTTGACTAAGCGTACAACCACAAACAACAACGACTAGCAATCAATATCTAACAATCAGCAATCCAGCACTCAAGGCACGGTAATCAGAGCTGAGTTTAAGAACCTTACCTCAGGTCCTGACGCATCTGCAATTTAGTCCATAAACTTCATAGTTTGAGACTACGCTAAACTAACAATCCAGCTTAGCAGACACATGCGCCAATCAATTCATGCAATCTACCCTTCCTAATCCTTAGGCCTAGGGTCTGTCTATCTAGCTACCCCAAGATCATCAGCCTTATCACTCCGAATCCTCGAACGGTCTCGTATTGAGCTGACCTGGCTCTGATACCACTCGAGCGGGGATGTCACGCCCCGAACCCTACGGGCTCGCGACATCCCGCCACTCATACCTTATCACTCTCGCGCTCGCCTTGTTCACGACACGCGACGGCCCAGGATACCCATCGCGACCAGACGAGGCGTTGATCAGTCAAAAACCTGAATCCTGCGAAAGCTATTCTCCAATCCCATACATGCATGCATATGATAATGGGGTAGAAGGGAATAAAGAAGGCAGCCGACAATAATTGTCCAACATAACATACATATATAACCAGAGTGCCGGGTACAGACCACCAAAAGAGGGAATCAAAATACTACACAAAAATCCACACTCAGTCAGACCACTCAACCTAGGGACTACCAGCTAGTCCTCGTCGATCTCGCTCCAATCAGCCTGCCAGGGAAGCTCCTCTGGGTCCTCCTCAATGTAGATGCCTGTCTCGGTCTCTACCTCCACTGGGAGTCCAAAAAACGCCGGGGGTGCGGCCATCACTAGGGTCTGGGATCTGAAAAAGGATGGCAACCACCGCCAGTGAGTCGAGGACTCAGTAAGCTCACCACTAATCCTAGCATAGAATAAAGTATACTAGTAGGTTTGGCCCTACCAATAATCTAGGGTCCCTAGTCTCCTCACCCGGGGCACTCTCGCCAAAGATAGACAATAGCTCAGGGTTCGGACCAACAGTACTCATGCAACAATGAGATATGAATGTCGCACATAGCAGACGGGCATCCAAAACATCAACATCAACAAACAGTCCGCAATACCAGATGCACAATCAGCCCATCTCATACGATCCCATTGGATCCCGCCTGCGTCTCATACGCATCAGGCTCGTGTCTCAACCCGCGTGTGGTACGCCTCAGGTTGGCACGCTTATCTCTCCACTTCCCCGCGTAAACACGCATCAGGGCCAACCTCCCTGCTTATCTCTCCAATTCCCCGCGTAAACACGCATCAGGGCCAACCACCCCTTGTCACTCCTCTCAGTGACACATGTCATGCTTGCAATAAATTTCACCCAGACACGCCTCAAACATGATAGGACACAACACAGGCGTTATCAAGAAATCAACGGGTACACAGCAGCATAGCATGAAAGGCAATCACATATGTGCACATCAGGTTTAGCAGAATAGACCATTCGCAAGCATAAGTCAATTATGTGCCCTACACGCAAATCATATTATCTGGGTCCAAGTACGGTACCCTGTATGATTCAAGTTGGACTCCAAGTTTAACGAAGGTCCACTAATCCCCACATGTGTTGCTCAATGTTCCTAATGGTAACCTTATTAATCTCGGGAATCATTCAATTCAAGTGCCCGGCCGGACTAGGCCCAATAGCCTGGTCTAAGTCTAGTCCTCACTTTCAACCTCCGGCCCATCCTTGGCCCACAATTTCTTCATTAGAATGTAATTAGGTTACATTAAATAAATTCCAGGCCCATGTTAAGGCCCATAGTCATTATACTCATATCAAGCTTAATAATTCAATTTAGGCCCAATGAAGTATCTGGCCCAACCATCGTCCTCAAGCCCATATTTAGTTATTGATGACATAATTTAGAAAGGGCCCAATTAACATGGTGAATCTTGTCCAACGCCTAAGGCCCAAAATTTACCCAAGCCCATTTAGTCTAAATTCATCCATTTAGGCCCAATTTGATTCCCTAAGCCCATATATGATATGAGGTCCCAAATTTTTACATCCAAGCCCACAAACTTAGTCCAATTAATCCTCATTTTCGCCTAACACAAGCCCACCAATTTGGAGCTAAGCCCGTTAAGCCAAACTTGACTATTTTAGCCTAAAATAGCCCCCAAGCCCATCTATAATCTATGGCCCATCATCTTGCACGCCCCAAACATCATTCTCAGCCCATTAAGGATATTTCCAAGCCCAAACCGAATTACCTAAGTCCATGATCAGCCCTCTTTACTAATCCCCTAACTTAGTTTAATCAATTCCAACCTTAATCCTTTATTTTCCTTTAATCCACAAACAACCAGCAACTAAACCACACCCATATACATCATTCCTAGACTAAGATTAGAGGATTTGTGTAACATTCTGAATTTCGACCCCTGTTTGGGACTTGAATATAGAATGGATATGTCATGGATGCACTATTAATGATTCCACTCGAAACTGATCACTTCGAGATAACTGACCAAAAGGGAAGGGCTATCTAGGAAAATAAGTACGTGGACCAATTGGTCGATACGCGTAACTCCTAACAGCCACCCATTAGTTTGAGAGTTTCATTATAGCTGCTATCTTATGAATTTGGCCACGAATTGAGTTCCAAATAGGACAATCGATTTTCAAGAGCGTTGCAGTGCTAAATTTGGATATTGACGAGAAAGGTTCGGAATTGATAGTTTTGACTCGGAGTGCCGAGAAGAAAGGAAAAAATTAGAAACTTCTGTCGAGTCCCCGATTTGCTCTAGATTCAGTGGCTAGGGTGTGAGATGAATTTTAGCGAAGTCAGAAAAATTTTCCGAGATCATCTCGAGTCATTTTCCCTTCGCGATTGAGCTTAAAGAGCACCGGTTCAGCCCTAACCAGTCCCAAATTGACGCGAAATCCCGAAATTGACTGGTCAACCTTGCTCCCCAAGTTTTGACCAGATTGGATAAGCTTTGACCAACTTTTGGTCAAATCGATGAATAGTAACCGAGATATTTTATTATTATTATTATTATTATTATTATTATTATTATTATAGAAAATAAAGGCTCTCTCTCTCTTTTCCTTAAACTCAGCAGCGCCACTCTCTCTCCTCACTTTCTTTCATTCACGCAAGCTTCCACTTCCATTTCTCTCTTTCTCTCCTTGCTGGCTCCAAATCTCGGCTGCAGACTTCAATCGGCCGCCTGACGAAAATTTGTAAGTTTGGATTCTCGCGATTTTTGGATATGTTATAGTTTAGTGTCTTCTGAATCCAACCCAACTTGAATCGCCTCGATCCCAAGGTCGTTTGACCCTTCAAATGTATTTTCTCGTATCAGTCGACGAAACTGTTTTCTAGGTGCCGAATTTCTGTTTTGGTTCTAATTGATATATGTCGACCCCGACTGCCCTTAGATCTCATTTCCATGTCAAATATGTGATTTCTAGTTCATTTTGGTGTCGGTTCAGCCCTTGTACAGCCCCGGTTCTCGCTAGTTTGTGGCTGTTCCTTCGCACGGCCGCCGTGCGTCGTCGCCGGTCTTGATTGCTGCTGTTCACAGCCTCTGTCCAGGCCCCATTTCCTTGGCTTATCAAGCTTTCTTTTGGTAAGTCGCATCCTTAATCTTGTGTAGGATGACAGATATGGCTGGGATGTTAGCTCAGGACGCGACAGAGATTTTGGTAGATCGCTGGAGGAAAATTAACGACCTTGAGATATTTGTGTTATATCGTGGCTGTTGTAGACTTTATAGCGCTGGATCGCACATTGGTAATGTTGTGCTGGTTTCTGAGTAAATAATTCTTTCTTGAGTGCGATTGTGGCCCCGCGGTGTCGGGTATGTTTGAGAAATAAGAAATTTGATCAATCGGGGGTCAATGGTACCAATTCGGAACTGGAAGTGAGGGGTCATTGCACTGACACTGTTAGAAGTTTGGAACGATACTAGGGGCTGAGATATTGAGGACCTGTCCTTGTGGTCATTTAGAAGGTTCAGTTGATATTTCTGATCGGGCCAAACTTTTGACGGTCCAACGTGAGAAAGGACAGGATTAGCACGAATTTCTGATGGCAATGCGTGCTAGCCAAAAGTGATTGGGCCTTTAGATGCTTATTGAGTCTGAGATTATTGTTTGTGTCGAACCTGCTGGGTGGAATGGTGTATGAATCATTTTGATGACAAATTACATTTGGATTATCTGGCATAGATATTGCCTTGTTTTGATTTATCGAATCGCAATGTGGATTGCTTGATGGAGAATGGGTCTCATAATGTATGGCATGGCAGATAATGTTGAGAGGAATAAGGAAACCCTGAGGCTTTGTGTTTGGTACCCATTACGCGGTTGGTAATGATTGAAGAAATGAGGGTGCCGACCTGAGGTGCTGGGGGTTCTCTTGAGTTACTATTATCGCGGGTCGAGGCACGGGTGCCTAGTCTGAATGGCGGTACTATTATCGCGGCTGCAGGCTACGCAGGTATCAACCTGATGGCGTTGGTATTATTACTACGGGTTGAAGTACGGGACACTGAGGCTGGGTCACTTTAGCGGGTCCTGAGGATTAATGAGAAAGGTTGAGATCTGAAAAATTCATACACATGCATTGAAATTGCTATCTGGAAAATTGAGATCTATTTAAGTCGTTGTTTCTTGCCAGATGAGGGCAAGTAAGTTATTGCTGACTAACCTCTGCATGGATATTGTTTTGGGTAAACGTGTTTTAGTGATTACGTTTGTGATTGCTTACTGGAGGGGGTCTGGGGATATTTTGGTATTCTGAGAAGGGATTTAGGGGAGCTTGCTGAGATTAGTTTTCATATGGTCTGGTGATTTCCCTTTCATTTCTCAGAACCCCAACCCGTGCAAATATGAATGCTATCCCAGTTAATGCAAGGGATCGTCACGGGACTCGTTACCGAGATCAATCTTTCTGTAACCCATGACAGTGGAGGTAGTTTTGTTAGAGTAACAAGACTACTGTTTTTTGGTGTAGATGTGGACAGGTGCCCTGCAACGGACATTTGTATGTAAGGTTGTGATTCTGTACCGTGAGAGGAGATATGCTGTGGGACCATTGCAGGTTTTGAAGTTCCATTGCAGTATCTTGTTACCATGGGATTCGGCAAAGGAGACCATTCCCAGACGAATGGCGAGGAGTTGATTTATGTCGGCGACCTGAATAGGAAGGGTTTAGTGCGAACATTCTTATGAGGGTGTAGTGCCCGCCATTAAAGGGTCGATAGGATCTATGAATATAGCCAATCGAGAACATCCCGCTTTCATCTGGAGTATGTTTGACTCAGAGTGAGTACCTATGTCCACTGAGAGTGAGCCGGGACCTTCGAACAAATGGATCAGACGGCCGACGAGTATGGCGAGAGGGTTATGACCTCTGTTTGCTTGTATGAGGACATGTTTTGTGTAATAGACTGACTGGTTTGTGAGATGATGTGTGCAGACAGTGGCCCCTTTTTTGTGATCAGAGTCCTTG
>JAGVVM010021338.1:0-26556 GCA_019149425.1 Psidium friedrichsthalianum | reverse complement strand
TCACGCGCAGTAGGCACCAGACCTAGCTTCCAGCACCAACCAGCAGAAGGCAAAATTCCTGCAACGCAGTACTCTACTAGGGGTCGGCAGACCAACAAACAAAACTAACCAAGAACCAAGCTCCTAATAGCTAACCACCACCACAACAGCCAGAGGGGGGCAGATCGTCTCAGTCCAACGACGTCAAATTCAGTTAAAGACAGAGGGTGACAGCTCCTAATAGCATTACACTCTTCTGTTTCGAGGCGTGTCCACCACCGGCTTGAGGGACATAGCTTTATCTCTAACGGATTTAATGAGGTGCTTCTTGAGAGCTGGCACGAAGAGAGTTTGGTTCCGAAAGAGAATATCGTTCCTTTCCTTTCAAATAAGGTGGCACAAAGCCCTGAAAGAATATCGGGCAATTTTATGATGGAATGATCTACCTCTAATAGTCTTGGCAATCCATCGGAGGTTGTCATGTCATCCTCTATTGACCCAAACCAAGTTGTTCTTCGAACCCTAGAAGCGAGCCAACTCCGCTGAAATAGAACACCCAAAGAAAAATTGGTCAATTGAGTTCGGTCTAAGATGGCAAAACACACATAAACCTTCTCAATTCTACGGTAGCAAAGGAGAACAGTCTGAGTAGGAAGACGAGACAGCGAAATAGTCTACAACAAGAAGGCATGACGGGGAATAATGTCACAGTCCCAAACAAAGGAATGCCAAGTCACCTGCGTACCCCGATGGCAAATGGCATCCCACGTAGATGCCATCAAGAACACCCCTGAATGGTGTTTATTCCATCTCCAGCGATCAGGCCTGTCGGGCATGAGAACGGGGAGCATTTTCGGGCAAGTTTGGGCCAGAATTAATACTATTGAAAAAACAAGAAGAGTTAGGGAACGAGGAGAGAGCCTCCTTGACTGAAGCATCACGAGGGATACCTGAGCAATAAATCTCTCTATCCAAAAAGTTTTATAAAGCGGATCACGCTAGTGCCAGTTATCAAACCAGAACGAAACAGACTCACCGTTGCCAATACACCATTTAAACCGCATGTCCACAGTAGCTCGGAGGTTCAAGATTTTCGAGTGACCAAAAAATTCTTGAGTTTCAAAAAAGTCGAATGGATCCATTTACACTAGAGGGATTGCTTATCTGAGAAGAGGATCCATATATGTTTTTATCATAGCGGCACGGTTGCAATCCTCCAATTTTCTGATGCCTAGTCCCCCTTCCTCTTTAGGACTGCAAATTTCCACCCAAGGCACTTTAGCACCCCCAATATCCAAGCTGGGTCCCTTCCAGAGGAATTGACGGAGAGTGCGCTCGATGGTGGATAGCACCGCTTTAGGGAGAATGAAGACACTTGCCCAGTATACGTGAATCGCATGTAATACAGACTTAATAAGTTGGAGTCTACCAGCAAAAGATAATAACGGTGGCACCAAGATTGGGCACGCTCAGTGACGGAGTTGATGAGGGTTATACAGTCGGCTTTGGACAGTCTAGAAGCAATCACCGGGATGCCTAGGTAACGGAAGGGCAGAGCACCTTCAACAAATCCCAGCAAGTTAAGGATACCTTCACGAGTGGTTGCCGATCCCCCTGAAAGGAAGACTTCACTCTTCCTCAGGTTCGGCTTCAAGCCAAACCATCTGGAAAACCTGTCAATTCCAGATTTCAGCAAGGCAATAGCTTCTAGGTTAGCTTCAGTGAAAAGTAGAACATCATCCGCAAAGAATAGATGCGATAACCGAGAGGCTTTGCAACGCCAGAAAAATTTAAAGGATGGAAGCTTCGTCTGTACCTCAAGAATGCCGGAGAAGATTTCCATAAGAAGGGTAAACAAATAGGGAGACATTGGGTCCCCTTGATGAATACCTCTGCCATTAGGAAAGAATCCATGGAGTTCACCATTGATGGCCACCGAGAACATCGATGATCGAACATAGGTCATGATCAACCACACAAAGTGCATAGGGAAACCGAAAGCATTTAGAACCAGCTCAAGGAAATCCAAGTCTATTGAGTCGTAAGCCTTGTAGAAGTCCACTTTGATAGCACATTTTGGAAGGTAAGGAACATGATGGAATCCGCAAATAATTCCCGAGCCAACAAAATATTGTCGCTTATGTGGCGGCCCTTCACAAAAGCCGATTGAGAGGTGCTAATAATCGAGTGTAAAACACTTGATAATCTATTCGCAATGATCTTGGTGATGCATTTGTATATGGCGTTACAACACGCAATAGGCCTGAAGTCATTGAGATTCGCGGCATTAGGTACTTTTGGAACCAAAGTAAGGATGGTACTGTTGATTTCCTTTAGCAGGCAGCCGTTAGAGAAAAAATCTTTGATGGTAGTCTTTTATTTTTCATTTTCTCAAAAGATTCATAGAAAATCCATAAAAACTCATATAATTGAAAAATCAACTTTGGAAGCCTTAGCCAAGCCTAAGGAACCATTTTGAACAAAAAAAAATAATTTTTGGTATTTTTTTAATTTTTTTAATATTTTGTATATTAGGAAAATAATCAAAAAATCAAGAAAAATAGACTTTGTGGCCACAAAAATATGGAAAAATATTAAATAATTTTAAATCCCTTTTCATTTTGGCCTCTTAAAATTGAAAAAAAATTCAATTTGCAGATAATGTTTCTTCACAAATGTAATCCCAAATTTGGCTTAAACTTTTTTTTTTCCATTTGGGTCATTTTTCTCACTCTTTTCGAGTTGTGACATTTGATCCTCTTGTCTCATATTACATTTTGGTCCAAAAAATTTCACAAATTGAAGAATTTGAGTTAGGAAAAATAATAAAACTGAAAAAAAAAGGTTGACTAGGACAACCAGTTGACAAAGTCAACTCAAGGAATCCATAGAACCATTTTTTCTGGTCTTCTCCTTCGTATTTTCCTTTATTGCTCAGGTCCTTTGTTTGTTTGTCCGCAAAGAAAAGGCCATGAGGGAATTGTCAAAATTGGACACCACATAAGCATCGCCGGCGAGCTTTTAGCACATGATATCACATGTGGGGCCATCCTAGTGAGATGTCCATAGACGCAATTGAAAATTTTTTTCGCATGGGGAGATAAAACTTGGACTTGAAACAAACTACAGAGGGACACATTCAGTTAATGGAGGGAGTTAACGACAAGAAACAAAAAGATATAGTGAGAAAAAAGAGGGGAGAGAGGGACTAGAGAGATCCTCTCGTTTGACATTGAAGAAGTGGATACTGAGAGCTTCAATGGTGCGGTCACAACAAACGGAGTGAAACCGAAGCTCCCTACTCATCCCCCAAGTTTCGCGATACTCTAAGGAAGCCCCCGAACTCAGTCGTGCCCGTTTCATCGCCGATTAAGGTGAGTGCTATTGAAGCTTTTAAGCTTCGTCGTTATTGGAGAATTTTGTTTCACTCAACCATTTCACTTAAAACTTGGTTTAATCTACTTGTTGTACATCCTTAAACACGTTCCTATCCTTCTTTGGTTTTGATTTTCCATAAAACTCCATGGATAAGCTGGAACCCACCCAAACCTACCATGAGCTACTTAGCTCATTTTGACATTCTCATGCCGATGAGACCATGTCGTAAGTGCCTATGAACTCTCTAGATGCATGTGATGTGCTTAGTCTTGGTTGATATTGCATGAAATGTGAGATCGGGTTCCACCATGCTTGGACTTTTTGAGTTTCATTAGTATTGATTTAATCGTTGGATCATGCTGAATTTTGGATATGTCGTAGCTTAGGTCGAGACGATTCCAACGGTACCAAGAACGCCCAAATCGAATAAAATCTCACGGTTGGATGTCGCTGGGAAACTTTTGGCCGTTAGCGGTCTTCTTCAACCTTGAGCCATTGACTAGTCAATGTCATTGACCGGCAACGACTGAGGTGGCGCTAACGTGGCCGTCACGTGGTATGCCGCGACAGCCACCTTTTTCAAAATAAAAATGATAATTCTCAAAAATAAAAATTATTTTTTGAAAATAAAATTTTTTGTGATCATATGGCCCAGGTTTGGCCATGCTTCACAATCAAAATCGTCCATTCCATTTTCGAAAATTCAAAAATATTTTTTCGGAAATTAAGAATTCATTTTTGAAAATAAAAAAAATCCGTTTGATCAGACGACCGTAGATTCGCCACGCTGTCTGATACTAACTGTAGATTTGATCGGTGGATTGAAGAGCCATGGCTTAATCACGTGTGTCAATCCTGACGGTAGGATTAGTAAATAGAATAAAATCTCGAAAATCAATAAAACATTGATAAAAATAAAAAAAACAAAAAATAGATACGGTGTTATTTTGGTCTTAGATCAACCTGGGACCCATATGGTTTGAGCTGGGCACCTACAAGGCATGGGGCAAGTAGATCCAACCCGATTCAAAAAATATTAAAAAATTCAAATAAAAAAACAGAAAATGATTTAAAAAATCCAAAAATTCGAAAAATTCTTAAAAAATTGGAAAAAATTCCAACAATTCCCAAAGCCTAAAAAATCATGAATTTGATCATTTTAACTGATGGATTGTATTTTTGACATTTTTTTCTTCCAAAATTTCCAAAATGACGATTTTGACCCCTATGGGCAAATCATCTCGAAAAATTTCAAAAATCTCCAAAAATCATAGAAAATGGGAAGTGGCCAATCTTGACTGACCAAACCCATGTTCTATGATTTTGGCGCCCGATTCTTCTTGAAACGATGATTTTGCCCCCTCTAGGGCAAATCGTTCTAAAAATTTAGAAAAATTCTTAAAACATCCCAAAAATTAGGAAATGGGCACTTTCAATGGCCAACCCAATTTGATAATTTGATTTTCTAATCCATCAAAATGATAATCTTACACCTTTGGGTAAATTATATCCCAAGTTAATGATTTTGCCCCTAATGGGCAAATCGCATTCAAATCGTTCTGAACTCCATCCAAACCTCCAGACACCCCTTCTCTAAGCCAATAGGACTATATTAAGATGCCACATTGATGTTCATGCGTTTTGTCCGCATGTCGTTGGATCCTTGATTTACGCACGTACTTCACTGTTTGTGTTTGGTAGGTTAAACATTCTTCTCTGCATGAACTCCTAGGTTCCAGAGCTTACCTCCCTTCAAGTCATCTGCATAAATTATATAGATTAGCAAATCACTCGACCTAGGTATTGAAATGGTACCGACCAATGAGTCGACGTAACTAAGTCCCCGAATCCGTTCTCTGGTTTTCGTAAAATCAAATGGTGTCTCCCAATCGCTCGATAGGATTTCCAATCACACCCTTCAAAAAATGATTGGTGGTGACTCTAATATCATGTACACTGATGAATATATCACTCGACCACACTAAAGTCAAACTTGATAAATCCGTTGTGATTTGGTATAGGGCTAAGAAAACCCAAGCTAAGCTTGATCTACAGGCTTAGTAATCCATTAGCAAATCGAAGATTAGGTCATGACATCGATCTTGGCTGAAAATTGTCCTCGAATAGCAAGGGATTCTAGCACAAGATAGCAGTTAGGTTAGACTTCAATTTGTGATTAAAAATGGGGTTGAATCAATCATGAAGTCGGGCTGATTAGCAGCTAATCAACGTCGAAGTAGGGCAGATGTGCTGAGCTCGTCACAAGGGCTGTGGAAGACATCGCGAAAGGGACTTCAGAAAATTTTCAGTGAAAGATAATACCAAAGGATGGACGACAACGGCATGTGAAACCTACGACATTCAGAGGAAACAATCGTGGTGTGGCTAGATCTTCTCAATCTGTAAAGCGTGCAAGCGATCTCTTTATAAAAGATTAAGAACACAAAGGTGAACATGTGGTATCAATTGCTTCTGATGGTCTTCATGCAATGAATAATTAAAAAAAGGTTTGACATCAACAGGGATAAGAATTCCAAATGCAGAAAAAACAAGCATTGATGATAAGATGATGATGCTAGCTCTCTCCCTCCATTAATCAATGGATTTCAATATGAGTGCTTTGCACCAAGCGTGAAGACCACCACTAGAATTTTGTCTTCAATCGCCAGCCACTAGAAGTGGAGATCATCAAGGTGGACATTCCTCTTGTGAGTGCCTTCACAGGACTTCAATGGAGTCCACCCTCCAATTGTGGACTTCCCTTTTTTCACGATTTCTCAAGTCTCTCTCCTTTTTACCTCTGAAAATTCTCCATCTGCCGTGTATCAATTTTTTGAGGTCTCTCTTTTTTTCTGACCTAATGATGTTTAAATAGACAAATCTAGGTTGACTTCATGGACTTAGTTACTCATCTGGCTTGAAAGTTCATGGTCTTTTTTGATTAAGCACTGGCGGGTTATTAAGTCATCCCATTTGGACTTGTCTTTTAACAAGAGCTTCGGCCAGTCTCTATACTCCTTTATGTGGCCAAGGCTTGTATTGCTACTGGCTTAAATAGGCCTCAATCATGGATCTTAGTCATTTAAGACTTTTTCCTAATTAGGTTTTTAATGGGCTGAATTAACCTTTATTAGGCCTTAAAGGTCCTCAAAAAGTTTGGTTCACTACCCTCATATGGTGGCCGAATTTTTCCTTATGTTCTAGCCTGATCTACTTATCCATTTCAAGTCTATTTTTGCCATCGGTCCAATGAATGCAAATTCAATGCAGGCAAATAAAATATGCTATGCTTGAGAAATTATTTTTGGAGAGAACTAAAGTTAATTCTCATTTTTTATGCAATATAAATAATTTAAAGAAATCAAAATTTAAGCGTCAATACACTGGGCATGCCATATGATGTTTTGATGCAATTGATTTGCATGACCTAGCTCCTTAATTTACGCACTTTCAATTCCTGATTGTGGTTGATAGGATAGTCACTCCTCATCTGTGTAAACCCATTTAGAATTTAGAGCTTACCTCACTCCGAGACATCTGTATGAAATCCATAGGTAGGAAAATCGCTTAACTTAGATACCCAAAGGGTGTCGGCGAAAATGTGGGTGTAATTAAGACCTTGATCCCTTTTTCTGGTTTTCATGGAACTGAATAAACTCTCTCGACCACTCGATAGGGTTTTCAATTTATCCTCCAAAAATAGATTGGTGGCAACTCTAATGGTATGTATACATTGCACATATCACTTGACGGCACTAAGGTTGATATGTGTTTTAAACAAAAAGAAAAATACTGCCATTGTGATTTGTTATGGGCCGGGGAGGGCCTGCACCTTGATCTCACCATCCTATTGAGTGGATGGGAACATGGCAATCTATTAACCCCCTCGAAATTACGAAATTTCTCAAGAGGGTCGTGACAAAAGCTTTAAGAATAAGATATGGGCATTATGATTTTTTTGTCATACCTTCTAGACTAATGAATTTGCCTTCTACTTTCATGAATTTGATAAACAAGGTATTCAGGCAATACCTTGACAAATTTATTGTGGTATTCATTGATGATATTCTAGTGTACTCGAGGAGTTTGGAGGAACATGAGCAATACTTGAGGCTTATTTTGTGGACTTTGCGCGAGAAAACGTTGTATCCTAAATTCAATAAGGGCAACTTCTGGCTTGATCATATAGAGCTCTTGGGCCATGTAATTTCAAAGGGTGGTATTTCTGTTGATTCATAAAAAGTTGAAATAGTTGTTCAGTGGAATCATCCTACAAATATTACAGAAGTGAGAAGTTTTCTCAGGTCAACAGGTTATTACAAATAATTTGTGGAGGGATTATCCCAATTTACTTGTCCACTTACTCGCCTAACTCATAAGGGGTTAAATTCATGTGGTCAGATCAATGTGAGAGCAGTTTCCAAGAATTGAAGATACAGTTAGTTTTGGCTCCTATATTGACCTTACGTTTAGGAACTGGTAGCTTCACTATCTATTGTGATGCATCTAAAGAAGGTCTAGGTTGTGTGCTTAAGTAGGATGGTAAAGTGGCGGCCTCTACCTCGAGATAGTTGAAAGCACATGAGAAGAACTATCACACTCATGATCTAAAACTAGCAGTGACTATGTTTGCCTCCAAAATATGGCGACACTACTTGTATGATGTGAAATGTGAAGTTTTTACTGACCACAAAAGTATGAAGTATATCTTTACTAAAAAAGAATTGAATATGAGGTAGAGAAGATGGTTAGAACTTTTGAAGAATTATGACTTGTCTATTAACTATCATCTAGGTAAGGCTAATGTAGTAGTAGATGCCTTGAGTCGTAAATCTTTTGAAACTATGGTAGCATTGCTCACTTATTAGCAGCTTATTCTCAAGGATATGAGGAAACTAAAGTTGGAGGTGTTGCTGTATCAGCAAGGTGCTCGGTTTGTCACGCCCCGAACCCTACGGGCTCGCGACATCTCGACAGTCAATCGCTCGTGTCCGCCTGGTCCACAGTCTGCGATGGCCCAGGAATCTCCATTGCGACCGGACAATACGTCAATCAAGCGTAAACCTACAGAAGCTAATCTCCAATCCCATACATGCATACATACGATAATGAGGTAGAAGGGTAAAAGGAAAGCAGTCGACAATAACAGCCCAACTCGAAACATATATATAACAAGAGGGTTAGGTACAGACCACCAAACGAGGATGCCAAAATACAACCCAAAAATCTACATTCGGTCAGACCACTCAACCTAGGGTCTATCATCTAGTCCTCGTTGATCTCGCTCTAATCTGACTGCCAAGGAAGCTCCTCTGGGTCCTCCTCGTACTCTGGAGAGGAAGGTTCAGTGTCCATCAGATCGCCCTCGACATGGCCATCCATCACCATCCGTCTTAGTGACGGCAGCTGCTCCAACAGCTTGGGGTCGAGTATCTCTCCTCCATAGGTCGTAGGGCGAAGCAGTGTGGGGTTATCCTCCTCTGCCATGGGACATCAAAAGCTCGCACGGGACCTACGAAGACCTGATCTCTCTCTACCATCCAAGCCTCATACCTATGTGGGACCAGGAGAGGACTACCATGATCTACCCAGATAGTGGTAAGGTGTCTGATCCTCGACGTAGTGGCTAATCTCATTTTTACCTCCACTGGGAGTCCAAAAAGTATCAGGGGCACATCCATCATTGCGGTCGGGGATCTGAAAATGTTGGCAACCAACGTTAGTGAGTCAAAGACTCAATAAGCTCACTACTAATCCTAGCGTAGGGTAAAGTATGCTAGTCAATTCGGCCCGAACCTGCATTCTAGGGCTAGCTAACTCTCCCTAACACAACTTCATCGACGGCGTTCGAAAGCTAACGCAGACGAGAGCTAGTTCTACTAACAATCTCAAATAACGAAGAATAGAATCACATACAAGAATGAATGAACGGAACACGCCACGATCTCGAACTTGAGACTCAATGCATGATGCACGATGCCAATTCACATGTGACCACGAAGGGTCCGGCCCGCGTCTCATATGCTTTAGGCTCGTGTCCCAACCCACGTATGGTAGCCTCAGGTTGACACGCTTGTCACTCCAGCTACTCCGTGCCTCGCACTTTAGGGCGCACCGTGCTTCCACCAGGTACATTAGGTTCGCACGCTTATCGCTCCACATCCCAAGCGCCTAGCTCCTTATAGGGCCATCCTCCCTTTGTCACTCCACACAATAGTGCATGCCATGCTCGTGCTCAATCGATGCCAAAGCACATCACAATGCATAGTGAGGTAATAACACGTTCTCAGATAGTCAATCAATGTGCGTACATAGCATGGCATGTCACAACATTCGATAATAATACATGGTATCTCAAATCGTACAAACGACAATTCATATCAAGCGTATGTTTCCCCCTTGTGCCAATTTAGTTATACAACTCTCAAGCCCATCCTCTGGCCCATTGATTACTCTTGGCCCTATCACCTCAGTCAGACGATTGATCTCTAATTCTAAATCGTCCATGAACCACGTCAGACGATCCTCATCTCACGAATGCCACCCTTGCTCGAGTTCTCATGTAAGCCTATCGGGCCCGTTTAGTATAATCCAATTCTCTTGAGCCCATTTGGACTTATGGCCCACTTCCACAACTTGAGCCCATAACGTTTCATTCTAATCCATCCCAATTAGCCCACGAAGTTCCCAAATGCAAGCCGTCTCATAGATTTGTTCAAATTTTGCCTTAAGCCTAATTGGGCCCACTAGTCCATTTCAAGCCCAACTCAAATCTTAGCCCATGGTTCACACTTGGGTCCATCAAATACTCTTTTAGGCTCAATCTAGACCAGCCTAATAGGCCCTAGAGGTTCCTACCTAAGCTCAATACCAATACAATCCAATTCAAGCCCATTAAGTCTTTTTGGCCCAATTCGATCCACGGCCCATTATCGCACTTGGGCCTTCTAATTTCTTACTTAAAATTTACCCCAAAACGGCCCATTTAACCTTAGAACTCACGTCCAAGCCCACTACCATGAAAACCAATCTAGGCCCATCAAGCCCAACTAGTCTAAATTGGCCCAAATTAACTCTCTAGCCCATTTACTACCTCACCACTCATTCTCACGTTCAAGGCCCACTCTCATAGCCCACACACATCACATTCACGCCTACCAACATATTTCCAAGCCCACGAGTCGGCCTCGTGCTAGAATCAGCCTAACCATTCTATATGATTTTTGCGATTCCTAGTCGATTTACATACACTAAGCAAACTATTAATCAAACCAATCACACATACATTATTCCTAGGCTAAGATTAGTGGGTTTGCTTACCGGAATGGGGCGGAGATGACGACGGAAACGGCAAAGATGAGTGATGGCCGAAAAGGAGCTCACGGCCAAGGGAGGAGTACGGCAACTTGGGGACTAGGTAAAGGCTAAACCAGGTCATATAGAGCTAGAAAATAAGGACATGTCATGGTTATAAGTCCCCTAGGGTCCCAAGGTCAGATTATGACCACAAAATGTAAAGCACAAAACGGACTCAGAAAAATAGTTTCGTCGACCGAAATGGAAACGCACAAATGGAGGCCCAAATCATATTGGATCGAAGTGAAATCAAGTTCTGTGAACTCACCTCAGATGGGGCTACAACATATCCAAAATTTAGGAAGATCCAACGATTGAGTTTTCGTTGGCAGGCCGTTTGAAGTTGAGTGGCAGCAGGGAAAACTGAACTGCACAAGGTCACGGTTTTGCCTCATTTCAAGGGGTTTCCAGGCCATGAAAGGGAAGGGTAAGAGGCCAAGAAGACTTACCAAGGGAGAAGGAACCATAGGGTGGCCGGTGGTGGCTCGGGACGGCGGTGATGGGCGGCGGAACGGGTGGTGGACGGCGGCGGACGAAGAAGAAGTAGAAGAAGCCGAGGGGAAGAGGAAGAAGATGGTGGCGTCGGGAGGGAGAGGGAGGAGAGGGATCTGGCCGAAAATGATAGAGTGAGGAGGAGAGAGAAGATTATAATGTTTATACTAGTTGAAATTCAAAAATAGCTAGTGGGGTTAGGTAATGGGGTTTATGATATGAAGGATGTACTTTGATTGACTCTTGAATGACTTGATGGTACTTGGGTTGACTTTGATTGATTGATTGATTGATTTGACATGATTGATTAATGTGACATCGATGGGACATTGCCTTTGGATACGTGCTGAATACACTGATCGGGTCCCGAGTGCGAACGAATTTCAGATTGAAATTGACATTGCGCTAACGCGTTCATTCCAAAATAATTCTAATTATTCCAATTCTACAAACTGAACATTGACCGGGGGCATTTCGGTAATTTTCTACCTCACGTCTTGCTTCGCGACGTTCACCGGCTGTCTGCCCAACTGGCGACGCTTCTGCGACTAAATCCAATTCTCCATTGTAACCATCATAAAAATTCGATTGTCCAAGATCGGAATCCATTTTGTGGCCAAATCCATTAAATAACGACTCTGTCGAAATCTCAGACCAATGGTGGTGTTTAGGAAAATACCCTAGGTAGCCTTTCCCTTCGGTTAGTCGTCTCAGAGTAGCTAATTCTGAGTGAGTATCGACTAGAGTGTACTAATGAAATATATCCATTCTATACTGAATTTTCGATAATTGGGTTGAATTTTCAAACTATCACACGACTAGCTAATCTTCGAGTGCAACTAATGTTGATTGATAGAATCAAAGATAAATAAAATGAGGATTCTTAGTTGAGAAAGATCAGAGAAGGTGTGGAAATTGGGGACAACTAGTTTTATTATCCATGTGGATGGGTCATTGAGATTTTATGGTCGGCTATACATTCCCGATGATGTAGGATTGAAAAAGGAAATAATGTGGGAAGCATACATCACTAGAAACTCGATTCATTTAGAAGTACTAAGATGTATATGGATTTCAGAAAATTTTTTGGTGGATCAACATGAAAAAAGATATTATGAAGTTTATCGATCAATGCCTAGGTTGTTGGCAAGTAAAGATTGAGCACCAGAAAGCAGGTAGACAGTTGCATCCACTTGAGATACCTAAATGGAAGCATATTGCCCTAGACTTCATTATTGGTTTACCGAGGACTCCTAGCTATAAGAATGATATATGGTTGATTGTCGATCAATTGCTTAAGTCGGCACACTTCTTATCATATTATTTTGGCCTTTCAGTGGAAGACATGGCAAAGCGATACGTGAATGAGACAGTCAAGCTTCATGGAGTCCCGGTGAGTATTGTTTCCAAAAGGGCAATAGGGATTCTAGGTTTGTGTCCAACTTCTGGAGGATTTTACATGGAGTGTAGGGTACTAAACTCAAGTTTAGTATAACTTTTCTTCCACAAACAAATAGACAGTCAAAGAAGACAATTCAGATGTTAGAGGATATGCTGTGATCCTACGTTATTGACTTTGGTGGCTAATGGGATGAACATCTACATTTGATGGAGTTTTCTTATAATAATAGTTATCATTCCAGTATAAAGATAGCTCCTTATGAAGCTTTATATGATCGAAAATGCATGAGTCCTATTTGTTGGGACGATGTTAGTGAGAAAAAACTAACTGGCCCTAAGTTCATACAACAAAGGAGAAAGTCAGGCTGATCTGAGAGCATTTGAAAATAGCTCAAAGCTGTTAGAAAAGTTATATGGATCTCAAAAGGTGTAATGTAGAATTCAATGTGGGAGATCATGTATTCTTGAACGTTTCACTGATAAAGGATGTTATGAGATTTGACACTCGTGGAAAGTTAAGTTCAAGATATATGGGACCATTCTTGATATTAGAAAAGATTGGCGAAGTTGTCTATAATTATTTTGCCACCAGCATTATCCGAAGTGCATAATGTGTTTCATGTGTCATTATTGCGGAATATATGCCGAATCTTGAACATGTATTGGATTTCACTCCCTTGAGATTAAGGAGAACTTGATTTATGAGGATTAACCTATTCGGATTGTCAATAGGAAGGATCAAGTGCTATGATGACGGACTATTTTCTATGTAAAGATTTAATGGCAAAACCACATTGAGAAGAGGCCACTTGGGAGCTTGAGGAGGAGGCAAGACGTAAGTACTCACTTGTTTGATGGTTCAGGTATGTCTAAATTTCAAGATAAAATTTGTAAAGAGAATAGATTGTAATATATAGGCCCAATAGCCCATTTTCCTTTAGCCGGAGCCCAGGCCCCTTTGCTTCTTCTTTTTTTCCTTCTTCAAAAATAGTGTGAAGATCATCCACGAATAAACCAAGAAAGAAAGAAAGAAAATCAAGGGGAGAGACAGAGAGAGCTTGTGGAAAGAAAGGAAAGAGAGATATCTTCATACGCCCTCACTTTGAAGCAGAATCAATGCCATCTTTACAATGCTAGATAAGAATCGAAGTCTTTATTCATCTAAATAAAGGAAATTTTCATTTTATGGCACAATTTCGGATGTACGTTGAGTCTGAGTCAATGCATTCGATTAAAAGTTTTGGATTGCATTTTCGTATAAGGATGAAACTTTAGAGTTTCATGGAGTTGTGGAGTTTATCGGATCTTGATTTAATGTTATGGTTTGTCCGAAACAAGTTTTTCAAATCTGGTGTGCTATAGTACTATGCAAATAATAGATTTTGGGGTGTTATATCTTCATTTTTCAGTTATCTTTTAGGGTTGGCTATGTTAGGAATTTGTAATACATCGAGTAATCTTCATTTGTACTATAAGACAGCTTGAAACGAAGCTCAATGGAGAGAGTTATAACCTTAAAAAATTTAGCATGCAAGATGTCCATAGAATATAGCAATGGGTATCTGCTTTGGGCGAGTTTTCATTGGCACGTAGTCGTCATCTAGTGTTAAATATGTGTAAATTGGTTGAGTCGTGAGATAGAGTGGCATTTTAATAGTTTTTTTTACCCATTTCCGCATTTTTTTTATAGGAATTTGGACGCATCGACTCGAGTAACATTGTAATTTGCTTTTGGCTCTATCAAGTGAGTGATACTATTTTTTTTTTATTTGTAAATTCATATTCCAAAAATGATAATACTAAATATGTTATTACTAAAGAAATAACATATTAGTATTATCATTTTTGGAATATGAATTTACAAATAAAAAAAAAAAGTATCACTCACTTGATAGAGCCAAAAGCAAATTACAATGTTACTCGAGTCGATGCGTCCAAATTCCTATAAAAAAAATGCGGAAAATGGGTAAAAAACTATTAAAATGCCACTCTATCTCACGACTCAACCAATTTACACATATTTAACACTAGAATGACGACTACGTGCCAATGAAAACTCGCCCAAAGCAGATACCCATTGCTATATTCTATGGACATCTTGCATGCTAAATTTTTTAAGGTTATAACTCTCTCCATTGAGCTTCGTTTCAAGCTGTCTTTAGTACAAATGAAGATTACTCGATGTATTACAAATTCCTAACATAGCCAACCCTAAAAGATAACTGAAAAATGAAGATATAACACCCAAAAATCTATTATTTGCATAGTACTATAGCACACCAGATTTGAAAAACTTGTTTCGGACAAACCATAACATAAATCAAGATCCGATAAACTCCACAACTCCATGAAACTCTAAAGTTTCATCCTTATACGAAAATGCAATCCAAAAACTTTTTAATCGAATGCAGTGACTCAGACTCAACGTACATCCGAAATTGTGCCATAAATATGAAAATTTCCTTTATTTAGATGAATAAAGACTTCGATTCTTATCTAGCATTGTAAAGATGCATTGATTCTGCTTCAAAGTGAGGGCGTATGAAGATATCTCTCTTTCCCTTTCTTTCCACAAGCTCTCTCTCTCTCTCCCCTTTTTTCTTTCTCTTTCTTGGTTTATTCGTGGATGATCTTCACACTATTTGTTGAAGAAGGAAAAAAAGAAGAAGCAAAGGGGCCTGGGCTCCGGCTAAAGGAAAATGGCTATTGGGCCTATATATTACAATCTATTCTCTTTACAAAAATTTTATCTTGAAATTTAGACATACCTGAACCATCAAACAAGTGAGTACTTACGTCTTGCCTCCTCCTCAAGCTCCCAAGTGGCCTCTTTCTCAATGTGGTTTTGCCATTAATCTTTACATAGAAAATAGTCCGTCATCATAGCACTTGATCCTTCCTATTGACAATCCGAATAGGTTAATCCTCATAAATCAAGTTCTCCCTTAATCTCAAGGGAGTGAAATCCAATACATGTTCAAGATTCGGCATATATTCCGCAAAAATGACACATGAAACACATTATGCACTTCGGATAATGCTGGTGGCAAAATAATTATAGACAACTTCGCCAATCTTTTCTAATATCAAGAATGGTCCCATATATCTTGAACTTAACTTTCCACGAGTGTCAAATCTCATAACATCCTTTATCAGTGAAACATTCAAGAATACATGATCTCCCACATTGAATTCTACATTACACCTTTTGAGATCCATATAACTTTTCTAACAACTTTGAGCTATTTTCAAATGCTCTCAGATCAGCCTGACTTTCTCCTTTGTTGTATGAACTTAGGGCCAGTTAGTTTTTTCTCACTAACATCGTCCCAACAAATAGGACTCATGCATTTTCGATCATATAAAGCTTCATAAGGAGCTATCTTTATACTGGAATGATAACTATTATTATAAGAAAACTCCATCAAATGTAGATGTTCATCCCATTAGCCACCAAAGTCAATAACGTAGGATCACAGCATATCCTCTAATTTCTGAATTGTCTTCTTTGACTGTCTATTTGTTTGTGGAAGAAAAGTTATACTAAACTTGAGTTTAGTACCCTACACTCCATGTAAAATCCTCCAGAAGTTGGACACAAACCTAGAATCCCTATTGCCCTTTTGGAAACAATACTCACCGGGACTCCATGAAGATTGACTGTCTCATTCACGTATCGCTTTGCCATGTCTTCCACTGAAAGGCCAAAATAATATGATAAGAAGTGTGCTGACTTAAGCAATTGATCGACAATCAACCATATATCATTCTTATAGCTAGGAGTCCTCGGTAAACCAATAATGAAGTCTAGGGCAATATGCTTCCATTTAGGTATCTCAAGTGGATGTAACTGTCTACCTGCTTTCTGGTGCTCAATCTTTACTTGCCAACAAACTAGGCATTGATCGATAAACTTCATAATATCTTTTTTCATGTTGATCCACCAAAAAATTTTCTGAAATCCATATACATCTTAGTACTTCATAAATGAATCGAGTTTCTAGTGATGTATGCTTCCCACATTATTTCCTTTTTCAATCCTACATCATCGGGAATGTATAACCGACCATAAAATCTCAATGACCCATCCACATGGATAATAAAACTAGTTGTCCCCCAATTTCCACACCTTCTCTGATCTTTCTCAACTAAGAATCCTCATTTTATTTATCTTTGATTCTATCAATCAACATTAGTTGCACTCGAAGATTAGCTAGTCGTGTGACAGTTTGAAAATTCAACCCAATTATCGAAAATTCAGTATAGAATGGATATATTTCATTAGTACACTATAGTCGATACTCACTCAGAATTAGCTACTCTGAGACGACTAACCGAAAGGGAAAGGCTACCTAGGGTATTTTCCTAAACAACCACCCATTGGTCTGAGATTTCGACAGAGTCGTTATTTAATGGATTTGGCCACAAAATGGATTCCGATCTTGGACAATCGAATTTTTATGATGGTTACAATGGAGAATTGGATTTAGTCGCAGAAGCCGTCGCCAGTTGGACAGACAACCGGTGAACGTCGCGAAGCAAGACGTGAGGTAGAAAATTACCGAAATGCCCCTGGTCAATGTTCAGTCCGTAGAATTGGAATAATTAGAATTATTTTGGAATGAACGCGTTAGCGCAATGTCAATTTCAATCTGAAATTCGTTCGCACTCGGGACCCGATCAGTGTATTCGGCACGTATCCAAAGGCAATGTCCCATCGATTGTCACATTAATCAATCATGTCAAATCAATCAATCAATCAATCAAAGTCAACCCAAGTACCATCAAGTCATTCAAGAGTCAATCAAAGTACATCCTTCATATCATAAACCCCATTACCTAACCCCACTAGCTATTTTGAATTTCAACTAGTATAAACATTATAATCTTCTCTCTCCTCCTCACTCTATCATTTTCGGCCAGATCCCTCTCCTCCCTCTCCCTCCCGACGCCACCATCTTCTTCCTCTTCCCCTCGGCTTCTTCTACTTCTTCTTCGTCCGCCGCCATCCACCACCCGTTCCACCGCCCATCACCGCCGTCCCGAGTCACCACCGGCCACCCTATGGTTCCTTCTCCCTTGGTAAGTCTTCTTGGCCTCTTACCCTTCCCTTTCATGGCCTGGAAACCCCTTGAAATGAGGCAAAACCGTGACCTTGTGCAGTTCGGTTTTCCCTGCTGCCACTCAACTTCAAACGGCTGCCAACGAAAACTCAACCGTTGGATCTTCCTAAATTTTGGATATGTTGTAGCCCCATCTGAGGTGAGTTCACAGAACTTGATTTCACTTCGATCCAATATGATTTGGGCCTCCATTTGTGCGTTTCCATTTCAGTCGACGAAACTATTTTTCTGAGTCCGTTTTGCTTTACATTTTGTGGTCATAATCTGACCTTGGGACCCTAGGGGACTTATAACCATGACATGTCCTTATTTTCTAGCTCTATATGACCTGGTTTAGCCTTTACCTAGTCCCCAAGTTGCCGTACTCCTCCCTTGGCCGTGAGCTCCTTTTCGGCCATCACTCATCTTTGCCGTTTCCGTCGTCATCTCCGCCCCATTCCGGTAAGCAAACCCACTAATCTTAGCCTAGGAATAATGTATGTGTGATTGGTTTGATTAATAGTTTGCTTAGTGTATGTAAATCGACTAGGAATCGCAAAAATCATATAGAATGGTTAGGCTGATTCTAGCACGAGGCCGACTCGTGGGCTTGGAAATATGTTGGTAGGCGTGAATGTGATGTGTGTGGGCTGTGAGAGTGGGCCTTGACGTGAGAATGAGTGGTGAGGTTAGTAAATGGGCTAGAGAGTTAATTTGGGCCAATTTAGACTAGTGGGCTTGATGGGCCTAGATTGGTTTTCATGGTAGTGGGCTTGGACGTGAGTTCTAAGGTTAAATGGGCCATTTTGGGGTAAATTTTAAGTAAGAAATTAGAAGGCCCAAGTGCGATAATGGGCCGTGGATCGAATTGGGCCAAAAAAGACTTAATGGGCTTGAATTGGATTGTATTGGTATTGAGCTTAGGTAGGAACCTCTAGGGCCTATTGGGCTGGTCTAGATTGAGCCTAAAAGAGTATTTGATGGACCCAAGTGTGAACCATGGGTAAGATTTGAGTTGGGCTTGAAATGGACTAGTAGGCCCAATTAGGCTTAAGGCAAAATTTGAACAAATCTATGAGACGGGCTTGCATTTGGGAACTTCGTGGGCTAATTGGGATGGATTAGAATGAAACGTTATGGGCTCAAGTTGTGGAAGTGGGCCATAAGTCCAAATGGGCTCAAGAGAATTGGATTATACTAAACGGGCCCGATAGGCTTACATGAGAACTCGAGCAAGGGTGGCATTCGTGAGATGAGGATCGTCTGACGTGGTTCATGGACGATTTAGAATTAGAGATCAATCGTCTGACTGAGGTGATAGGGCCAAGAGTAATCAATGGGCCAGAGGATGGGCTTGAGAGTTGTATAACTAAATTGGCACAAGGGGGAAACATACGCTTGATATGAATTGTCGTTTGTACGATTTGAGATACCATGTATTATTATCGAATGTTGTGACATGCCATGCTATGTACGCACATTGATTGACTATTTGAGAACGTGTTATTACCTCACTATGGCATTGTGATGTGCTTTGGCATCGATTGAGCACGAGCATGGCATGCACTATTGTGTGGAGTGACAAAGGGAGGATGGCCCTATAAAGCGCTAGGCGCTTGGGATGTGGAGCGATAAGCGTGCGAACCTAATGTACCTGGTGGAAGCACGGTGCGCCCTAAAGTGCGAGGCACGGAGTAGCTGGAGTGACAAGCGTGTCAACCTGAGGCATACCATACGCGGGTTGGGACACGAGCCTAAAGCATATGAGACGCGGGCCGGACCCTTCGTGGTCACATGTGAATTGGCATCGTGCATCATGCATTGAGTCTCAAGTTCGAGATCGTGGCGTGTTCCGTTCATTCATTCTTGTATGTGATTCTATTCTTCGTTATTTGAGATTGTTAGTAGAACTAGCTCTCGTCTGCGTTAGCTTTCGAACGCCGTCGATGAAGTTGCGTTAGGGAGAGTTAGCTAGCCCTAGAATGCAGGTTCGGGCCGAATTGACTAGCATACTTTACCCTACGCTAGGATTAGTAGTGAGCTTATTGAGTCTTTGACTCACTAACGTTGGTTGCCAACATTTTCAGATCCCCGACCGCAATGATGGATGTGCCCCTGATACTTTTTGGACTCCCAGTGGAGGTAGCAATGAGATTAGCCACTACGTCGAGGATCAGACACCTTACCACTATCTGGGTAGATCATGGTAGTCCTCTCCTGGTCCCACATAGGTATGAGGCTTGGATGGTAGAGAGAGATCAGGTCTTCGTAGGTCCCGTGCGAGCTTTTGATGTCCCAATGGCAGAGGAGGATAACCCCACACTGCTTCGCCCTACGACCTATGGAGGAGAGATACTCGACCCCAAGCTGTTGGAGCAGCTGCCGTCACTAAGACGGATGGTGATGGATGGCCATGTCGAGGGCGATCTGATGGACACTGAACCTTCCTCTCCAGAGTACGAGGAGGACCCAGAGGAGCTTCCTTGGCAGTCAGATTAGAGCGAGATCAACGAGGACTAGATGATAGACCCTAGGTTGAGTGGTCTGACCGAACGTAGATTTTTGGGTTGTATTTTGGCATCCTCGTTTGGTGGTCTGTACCTAACCCTCTTGTTATATATATGTTTCGAGTTGGGCTGTTATTGTCGACTGCTTTCCTTTTACCCTTCTACCTCATTATCGTATGTATGCATGTATGGGATTGGAGATTAGCTTCTGTAGGTTTACGCTTGATTGACGTATTGTCCGGTCGCAATGGAGATTCCTGGGCCATCGCAGACTGTGGACCAGGTGGACACGAGCGATTGACTGTCGAGATGTCGCGAGCCCGTAGGGTTCGGGGCGTGACAAACCGAGCACCTTGCTGATACAACAACACCTCCAACTTTAGTTTCCTCATATCCTTGAGAATAAGCTACTAATAAGTGAGCAATGCTACCATAGTTTCAAAAGATTTACGACTCAAGGCATCTACTACTACATTAGCCTTACCTAGATGATAGTTAATAGACAAGTCATAATTCTTCAAAAGTTCTAACCATCTTCTCTACCTCATATTCAATTCTTTTTTAGTAAAGATATACTTCATACTTTTGTGGTCAGTAAAAACTTCACATTTCACATCATACAAGTAGTGTCGCCATATTTTGGAGGCAAACATAGTCACTGCTAGTTTTAGATCATGAGTGTGATAGTTCTTCTCATGTGCTTTCAACTATCTCGAGGTAGAGGCCGCCACTTTACCATCCTACTTAAGCACACAACCTAGACCTTCTTTAGATGCATCACAATAGATAGTGAAGCTACCAGTTCCTAAACGTAAGGTCAATATAGGAGCCAAAACTAACTGTATCTTCAATTCTTGGAAACTGCTCTCACATTGATCTGACCACATGAATTTAACCCCTTATGAGTTAGGCGAGTAAGTGGACAAGTAAATTGCGATAATCCCTCCACAAATTATTTGTAATAACCTGTTGACCTGAGAAAACTTCTCACTTCTGTAATATTTGTAGGATGATTCCACTGAACAACTATTTCAACTTTTTATGAATCAACAGAAATACCACCCTTTGAAATTACATGGCCCAAGAGCTCTATATGATCAAGCCAGAAGTTGCCCTTATTGAATTTAGGATACAACGTTTTCTCGTGCAAAGTCCACAAAATAAGCCTCAAGTATTGCTCATGTTCCTCCAAACTCCTCGAGTACACTAGAATATCATCAATGAATACCACAATAAATTTGTCAAGGTATTGCCTGAATACCTTGTTTATCAAATTCATGAAAGTAGAAGGCAAATTCATTATTCTAGAAGGTATGACAAAAAAAATCATAATGCCCATACCTTATTCTTAAAGCTTTTGTCACGACCCTCTTGAGAAATTTTGTAATTTCGAGGGGGTTAATAGATTGCCATGTTCCCATCCACTCAATAGGATGGTGAGATCAAGGTGCAGGCCCTCCCCGGCCCATAACAAATCACAATGGCAGTATTTTTCTTTTTGTTTAAAACACATATCAACCTTAGTGCCGTCAAGTGATATGTGCAATGTATACATACCATTAGAGTTGCCACCAATCTATTTTTGGAGGATAAATTGAAAACCCTATCGAGTGGTCGAGAGAGTTTATTCAGTTCCATGAAAACCAGAAAAAAGGGATCAAGGACTTAATTACACCCACATTTTCGCCGACACCCTTTGGGTATCTAAGTTAAGCGATTTTCCTACCTATGGATTTCATACAGATGTCTCGGAGTGAGGTAAGCTCTAAATTCTAAATGGGTTTACACAGATGAGGAGTGACTATCCTATCAACCACAATCAGGAATTGAAAGTGCGTAAATTAAGGAGCTAGGTCATGCAAATCAATTGCATCAAAACATCATATGGCATGCCCAGTGTATTGACGCTTAAATTTTGATTTCTTTAAATTATTTATATTGCATAAAAAATGAGAATTAACTTTAGTTCTCTCCAAAAATAATTTCTCAAGCATAGCATATTTTATTTGCCTGCATTGAATTTGCATTCATTGGACCGATGGCAAAAATAGACTTGAAATGGATAAGTAGATCAGGCTAGAACATAAGGAAAAATTCGGCCACCATATGAGGGTAGTGAACCAAACTTTTTGAGGACCTTTAAGGCCTAATAAAGGTTAATTCAGCCCATTAAAAACCTAATTAGGAAAAAGTCTTAAATGACTAAGATCCATGATTGAGGCCTAATTTAAGCCAGTAGCAATACAAGCCTTGGCCACATAAAGGAGTATAGAGACTGGCCGAAGCTCTTGTTAAAAGACAAGTCCAAATGGGATGACTTAATAAACCCGCCAGTGCTTAATCAAAAAAGACCATGAACTTTCAAGCCAGATGAGTAACTAAGTCCATGAAGTCAACCTAGATTTGTCTATTTAAACATCATTAGGTCAGAAAAAAAGAGAGACCTCAAAAAATTGATACACGGCAGATGGAGAATTTTCAGAGGTAAAAAGGAGAGAGACTTGAGAAATCGTGAAAAAGGGAAGTCCACAATTGGAGGGTGGACTCCATTGAAGTCCTGTGAAGGCACTCACAAGAGGAATGTCCACCTTGATGATCTCCACTTCTAGTGGCTGGCGATTGAAGACAAAATTCTAGTGGTGGTCTTCACGCTTGGTGCAAAGCACTCATATGAAATCCATTGATTAATGGAGGGAGAGAGCTAGCATCATCATCTTATCATCAATGCTTGTTTTTTCTGCATTTGGAATTCTTATCCCTGTTGATGTCAAACCTTTTTTTAATTATTCATTGCATGAAGACCATCAGAAGCAATTGATACCACATGTTCACCTTTGTGTTCTTAATCTTTTATAAAGAGATCGCTTGCACGCTTTACAGATTGAGAAGATCTAGCCACACCACGATTGTTTCCTCTGAATGTCGTAGGTTTCACATGCCGTTGTCGTCCATCCTTTGGTATTATCTTTCACTGAAAATTTTCTGAAGTCCCTTTCGCGATGTCTTCCACAGCCCTTGTGACGAGCTCAGCACATCTGCCCTACTTCGACGTTGATTAGCTGCTAATCAGCCCGACTTCATGATTGATTCAACCCCATTTTTAATCACAAATTGAAGTCTAACCTAACTGCTATCTTGTGCTAGAATCCCTTGCTATTCGAGGACAATTTTCAGCCAAGATCGATGTCATGACCTAATCTTCGATTTGCTAATGGATTACTAAGCCTGTAGATCAAGCTTAGCTTGGGTTTTCTTAGCCCTATACCAAATCACAACGGATTTATCAAGTTTGACTTTAGTGTGGTCGAGTGATATATTCATCAGTGTACATGATATTAGAGTCACCACCAATCATTTTTGAAGGGTGTGATTGGAAATCCTATCGAGCGATTGGGAGACACCATTTGATTTTACGAAAACCAGAGAACGGATTCGGGGACTTAGTTACGTCGACTCATTGGTCGGTACCATTTCAATACCTAGGTCGAGTGATTTGCTAATCTATATAATTTATGCAGATGACTTGAAGGAGGTAAGCTCTGGAACCTAGGAGTTCATGCAGAGAAGAATGTTTAACCTACCAAACACAAACAGTGAAGTACGTGCGTAAATCAAGGATCCAACGACATGCGGACAAAACGCATGAACATCAATGTGGCATCTTAATATAGTCCTATTGGCTTAGAGAAGGGGTGTCTGGAGGTTTGGATGGAGTTCAGAACGATTTGAATGCGATTTGCCCATTAGGGGCAAAATCATTAACTTGGGATATAATTTACCCAAAGGTGTAAGATTATCATTTTGAGTGGATTAGAAAATCAAATTATCAAATTGGGTTGGCCATTGAAAGTGCCCATTTCCTAATTTTTGGGATGTTTTAAGAATTTTTCTAAATTTTTTAGAACGATTTGCCCTAGAGGGGGCAAAATCATCGTTTCAAGAAGAATCGGGCGCCAAAATCATAGAACATGGGTTTGGTCAGTCAAGATTGGCCACTTCCCATTTTCTATGATTTTTGGAGATTTTTGAAATTTTTCGAGATGATTTGCCCATAGGGGTCAAAATCGTCATTTTGGAAATTTTGGAAGAAAAAAATGTCAAAAATACAATCCATCAGTTAAAATGATCAAATTCATGATTTTTTAGGCTTTTGGGAATTGTTGGAATTTTTTTCCAATTTTTTAAGAATTTTTCGAATTTTTTGGATTTTTTAAATCATTTTCTGTTTTTTTATTTTTGAATTTTTTAATATTTTTTGAATCGGGTTGGATCTACTTGCCCCATGCCTTGTAGGTGCCCAGCTCAAACCATATGGGTCCCAGGTTGATCTAAGACCAAAATAACACCGTATCTATTTTTGTGTTTTTTTATTTTTATCAATGTTTTATTGATTTTCGAGATTTTATTCTATTTACTAATCCTACCGTCAGGATTGACACACGTGATTAAGCCATGGCTCTTCAATCCACCGATCAAATCTACAGTTAGTATCAGACAGCGTGGCGAATCTACGGTCGTCTGATCAAACGGATTTTTTTTTTATTTTCAAAAATGAATTCTTAATTTCCGAAAAAATATTTTTGAATTTTCGAAAATGGAATGGACGATTTTGATTGTGAAGCATGGCCAAACCTGGGCCATATGATCACAAAAAAATTTTATTTTCAAAAAATAATTTTTATTTTTGAGATTATCATTTTTATTTTGAAAAAGGGCTGTCGCGGCATACCACGTGACGGCCACGTTAGCGCCACCTCAGTCGTTGCCGGTCAATGACATTGACTAGTCAATGGCTCAAGGTTGAAGAAGACCGCTAACGGCCAAAAGTTTCCCAGCGACATCCAACCGTGAGATTTTATTCGATTTGGGCGTTCTTGGTACCGTTGGAATCGTCTCGACCTAAGCTACGACATATCCAAAATTCAGCATGATCCAACGATTAAATCAATACTAATGAAACTCAAAAGTCCAAGCATGGTGGAACCCGATCTCACATTTCATGCAATATCAACCAAGACTAAGCACATCACATGCATCTAGAGAGTTCATAGGCACTTACGACATGGTCTCATCGGCATGAGAATGTCCAAAATGAGCTAAGTAGCTCATGGTAGGTTTGGGTGGGTTCCAGCTTATCCATGGAGTTTTATGGAAAATCAAAACCAAAGAAGGATAGGAACGTGTTTAAGGATGTACAACAAGTAGATTAAACCAAGTTTTAAGTGAAATGGTTGAGTGAAACAAAATTCTCCAATAACGACGAAGCTTAAAAGCTTCAATAGCACTCACCTTAATCGGCGATGAAACGGGCACGACTGAGTTCGGGGGCTTCCTTAGAGTATCGCGAAACTTGGGGGATGAGTAGGAGCTTCGGTTTCACTCCGTTTGTTGTGACCGCACCATTGAAGCTCTCAGTATCCACTTCTTCAATGTCAAACGAGAGGATCTCTCTAGTCCCTCTCTCCCCTCTTTTTTCTCACTATATCTTTTTGTTTCTCTGTCGTTAACTCCCTCCATAACTGAATGTGTCCCTCTGTAGTTTGTTTCAACGTCCAAGTTTTATCTCCCCATGCGAAAAAAATTTTCAATTGCGTCTATGGACATCTCACTAGGATGGCCCCACATGTGATATCATGTGCTAAAAGGCTCGCCGGCGATGCTTATGTGGTGTCCAATTTGACAATTCCCTCATGGCCTTTTCTTTGCGGACAAACAAACAAAGGACCTGAGCAATAAAGGAAAATACGAAGGAGAAGACCAGAAAAAATGGTTCTATGGATTCCTTGAGTTGACTTTGTCAACTGTTGTCCTAGTCAACCTTTTTTTTTTCAGTTTTATTATTTTTTCCTAACTCAAATTCTTCAATTTGTGAAATTTTTTGGACCAAAATGTAATATGAGACAAGAGGATCAAATGTCACAACTCGAAAAAGAGTGAGAAAAATGACCCAAATGGAAAAAAAAAAAGTTAAGCCAAATTTGGGATTACATTTGTGAAGAAACATTATCTGCAAATTGAATTTTTTTTCAATTTTAAGAGGCCAAAATGAAAAGGGATTTAAAATTATTTAATATTTTTCCATATTTTTGTGGCCACAAAGTCTATTTTTCTTGATTTTTTGATTATTTTCCTAATATACAAAATATTAAAAAAATTAAAAAAATACCAAAAATTATTTTTTTTGTTCAAAATTGGTTCCTTAGGCTTGGCTAAGGCTTCCAAAGTTGATTTTTCAATTATATGAGTTTTTATGGATTTTCTATGAATCTTTTGAGAAAATGAAAAATAAAAGACTACCATCAAAGATTTTTTCTCTAACGGCTGCCTGCTAAAGGAAATCC
>JAGVVM010021337.1:0-29742 GCA_019149425.1 Psidium friedrichsthalianum | reverse complement strand
CCAGCATTGACTCCCTCCCCTGACTTCGGCGGTCCTCCTCGCTCCCTTCTAGCACGAACGCAATGAATCGGCTCAGATCGCAACGGATACGCCCTACGCATGCCTCACTTTTTCCACAGACGGAGCGATCGCAGAAAGAGACCGGGAGGCGCCGCAAGCTGTCGTAAGTCCACTTCACACCAGGCTCAGCCGATAAATCCCCCCGAGTCATTCTTAACTGATAATACGTTCAAACCTGGGAAATTTTCCACTGATCGAAAAATTTTCAAGGTCGCGACATACTGAAAACTTAGAGAAAACAGATTCGAGGGCTTAGTTACGTCGACTCATGATCGGCACCATTCAATACCTAAGTCGAGTGATTTGCTAATCTATATTAATTTATGCAGATGACTTGAAGGGAGGTAAGCTCTGGAACCTAGGAGTTCATGCAGAGGAGAATGTCTAACCTACCAAACACAAACTAGCGAAGTAAGCGTGTAAGTCAAGGATCCAATGACATGCGGACAAAATGGCACATAACATCAATGTGGCATCTTAATATAGTCTATTGCTTAGAGAAGCGGTGTTTGGAGGTTTGGATGGAGTGGTAGGACGATTTGAATGCAATTTGCCCATTAGGTGCAAAATCATTAACTTGGGATACAGTTACCTAAAGGGTAAGATTATCATTTCGAATGGATTAGAAAACCAAATTATCGAAATTGGGTGGCCAATTGAAAGTGCCCATTTCTAATTTTTGAGATTTTTCTGAATTTTTTTTGGATTTTTTAGAACGATTTGCCCTAGAGGGGCAAAATCATCGTTTCAAGAAGAATCGGGGGCCAAAATCATAGAACATGGGTTTGTTCAGTCAAGATTGGCCACTTCCCATTTTCTATGATTTTTGGAGATTTTGAAATTTTTCAAAACATTTGCCCATAAGGTCCAAATCGTCATTTTGGAAAGTTCAGAAGGAAAAAAATGTCAAAAATACAATAATCAATTAAAATGATCAAATTCTTAATTTTTAGGCTTTTGGGAATTTTGGAATTTTTTCCAATTTTTTAAGAATTTTTCGAATTTTTTTGGATTTTTAATCATTTTCTGTTTTTTTATTTTTGAATTTTTAATATTTTTTTGAATCGGGTTGGATCTACTTGGCCCATGCCTCGTAGGTGCCCAGCTCAAACCATATGGTCCCTTTTTCCTAGGTCGGTCTAAGACCAAAATAATGCCGTATCTATTTCTTTTTTATTTTTTTTTTAATTTTATCGATTTTTTATTGATTTTCCAGATTTTATTCTATTTACTAATCCTACTGTCAGGATTGACACACGTGATTAAGCCACGGCTCTTCGATCCACCTATCTAATCTATGGTTAGGATCGGACGACATGGCTAATCTACGGTCATTTGATCAAACGAATTTTTTTATTTTCAAAAATGAATTCTTAATTTCTGAAAAAATATTTTTGAATTTTTGAAAATGGAATGGACGGTTTTGATTGTGAGGTATGGCCAAACCTGGGCCATATGATCACAAGAACTTTTTATTTTCAAAAAATAATTTTTAATTTTGAAAATGATTATTTTTATTTTGAAAAAGGCTGGCTGACGCAGTGTGCCACGTGATAGCCACGTTAGCGCCACCTCAGCCATTGACGGTCAACGACATTGACTAGTCAATGGCTTGAGGTTGAAGAAGATCGCCAACAGCCAAAAGGTTCCCAGCGACATCCAACCGTGAGATTTTATTTGATTTGGGTGATCTTGGTACCGTTGGAATCTTCTCGACCTAAGCTACGACATATCCAAAATTCAGCATGATCCAATAATAAATCAATAGTCGTGAAGCTCAAAAAGTCCGAGCATGTTGGAACCTGATCTCACGTTTCAAGCAATATCAACCAAGACTAAGCACATCACATGCATCTAGAGAGTTCATAGGTACTTACAACATGGTCTCATCGGCATGAGAGTGTCCAAAATGAGCTAAGTAGCTCATGGTAGGTTCGGGTGGGTTCCAGCTTATCCATGGAGTTTTATGGAAAATCAAGACCAAAGAAGGATAGGATCGTGTTCAGGGATGTATAACGAGCAAATTAAACCAAGTTTTAAGTGAAATGGTTGAGTGAAACAAAATTCGCCATTAACAACAGAGCTTAAAAGCTTCAATAGCACTCACCGTAATCGGTGATGAAATGGTGCACGCCTGAGTTCGAGGCCTTCCTTAGAGTATCGTGAAACTTGGGGGATGAATAGGGAGCTTCGGTTTCACTCCGTTTGTTGTGACCGCGCCATCAAAGTTCTCGGTATCCACTTCTTCAATGGCAAATGAGAGGATCTCTCTAGTCCCTCTCTCTCCTCTTTTTTATCACTATATCTTTTTGTTTCTCCGTCATTGACTCCCTCCATAACTAAATGTGTCCCTCTCTAGTTTGTTTCAACATCCAAGTTTTATCTCCCCATGCCAAAAAAATTTTCAGTTGCATCTGTGGACATCTCATCAGGATGGCCCTGCACGTGATACCACGTGCTGAAAGGCTTGGCACCACATGTTTATGTGGTGTCCAATTTTGACACTTCCCTCATGGCCTTTTCTTTGTGCATGAACAAACGAAGGGTCTAAGCAAAAAAGGAAAAGACGAAGGAGAAAACCAGAAAAAATGGTTCTGTGGATTCCTTTAGTTGACTTGGTCAACTAGTTGACCTAGTTAACCTTTTTTCTTTTCAGTTTTATTATTTTTTCTAACTCAAATTCTTCAATTTGTGAAAATTTTTTGGACCAAAATGTAATATGAGACAAGAGGATCAAATGTCACGACTCGGAAAAAGTGAGAAAAATGACTCAAATGGGAAAAAAAAGTTTAAGCCAAATTTGGGATTACATTTGTGAAGAAACATATATCTACAAATTGAATTCTTTTTCAATTTTAAGAGGCCAAAATGAAAAGGGATTTAAAATTATTTGATATTTTTCCATATTTTTAAGGCCACAAAATCTATTTTTCTTGATTTTTTTGATTATTTTCCCAATATACAAAATATTAAAAAAATTCAAAAAATACCAAAAATTATTATTTTTGTTCAAAATTGGTTCCTTAGGCTTGACCAAGGCTTCCAAAGTTGATTTTGCAATTATATGAGTTTCTATGGATTTTCTATGAATCTTTTTGAGAAAATGAAAAATAAAAGACCGATTAAAAATCGGGTGTCAACAATCGGGTCAAAAGGAGCTATTTTTTTGGTTGAATTCAAGCTTGCGTGCAGTGAAAATTTTTTAGCTTGGAAATGGTAGGAACTCTTGACTTTTGATTGCTAATCTATGCTTGATAATTTGGAAACTTGCATTGTTGTTAGGGGTGTACAACCAAACCGGGTTTACCCGTTATCCGGATCGAACAACACAAAAAAAAAAGGTCGGGAATCGATTTCCATTTAAATCAGTTTGGGAACCGATTCAAATTTTTGAGAACCGATTAGAACCGATCTGGGAACCGGGTCAAGGTAAAAACCCACCCAGACTAGTTTATAGAACTGGTTTTACATGCTATTTTTTTATAAAAAAAATCATAAGTGAAGTGACTAAGTCTTCGCCATAGCCTTGCCTCACGCACTTGCAACACACTCACCTCTAGGGGTGTCACCCAGTCTTCACCGCAGCCTAAATGAATTAAATATATTTTCTGCACTGTTGGCTTTATTTTTTTTTTTTTGGATGACTAAAAATAGGGAAATTATGTGGACTCTGAAACTGTTGGCTTTGTTTTCTTTTGGGGGTGACTAAAAACAGGGAAATCGGATAGATCCTGAAACCGTTGGCTTTGTTTTTTTTTTTTGATGACTAAAAAATAGAAAAACTGGGTAGACCCTGGAACCGAACCGAAAAATAGGGTCGGTTCCAAAATAGGTTTCAAGATAAATAGGGTAGAGTCTCGATTCCAAAAATTAGGAACCGGTTATACTAGGGCTGGGTTTAGGATCTAGGTCTAAACCCAGCTTACTCGGCCCATGCCCACCCCTAATTGTTGTTTTTAGATCTCTTTGAGCATATTCTTTTGCAATTAAACTGAGAAGTTCAAACCTTTTTCATCAATTCATGGCTAAAATCGAAAATTGACCTCTTTGCATATAAATTTTGATTTTTCAAGTGAATTCAATTTGATCAATGAACTCGAATGAGTTTTTTTCTCGAGAATTGGCTAAGTTTGATTTGAAAATTTGAATTTCTCAAAGTTAAAATTGCTTGCCTTTCTAAGACCAAATTGGATGAAGAGACAAGAATTTGGGATGAACTAAAGATTGATTTTCGGCACTGTTGACACCTGATTTTTAATCGTCTTTTCTCCTTTAAAATTAATGAAAAAATCATAAAAATTCATAAAATTAAAAAATCAACTTTGGGGACCTTGGCCAAGCCTAGGAAATCATCTTTGAACAAAAAATAATTTTTCGTATTTTTAGTATTTTTCAGCACTTTTTATTTTCGAAAATTCATAGAAAATCAAGAAAAAAATGAGAAAATTGAAAAATCAACTTTGGCTAAGTCTAAGGAATCAATTTTGAATAAAAAATGATTTTTCAAAATTTTCATATTTTTTAATATTTTTTGAAAAATAAAAAATAGTTAAAAATTCGGGAAAAATAACATTTGAGGCCACAAAAATACAAAAAAATAGTCAATATTTTTATTTTAATTCCTTTTTCATGTTGGCTATCACAAATTCAAAAAAAAAAATACAATTCGGGGTTATATGTTCCTTCACGAGCATAATCTCGAATCGACCCTAAAAAATCTAATTCAAGTCATTTCATTTTTATTTTTCACTTTTAGAAGTTGTGACATTATCCTCTAATAGTCTGAATTTTCCTCTTGGCCCAATGTGCCTAGAATGACTCAATTTTGTAAAAGGACCTTAGTTAAATTTTGCATTGAAATCTCAAGGATTAGAGTGCAAATACCTAATACTTGAGGGATTATTTTGTAAATAACTAAAAGAAGAGTTAGTGGAGAAATTAGAATAGAGAAGAGAAGATGGAGAAGAATAGATGGAGAAAATAAGATGAGAATAGAGAAGGAAAGATGGAGATGAAGAAGAGTTAGTGGAGAAATTAGAATAGAGAAGAGAAGATGGAGAAGAATAGATGGAGAAAATAAGATGAGAATAGAGAAGGAAAGATGGAGATGAAGAAGAGTTAGTGGAAAAATTAGAATGGGAGATAGATATAGAGAAGGGAAGATGAAGATAAAGATGAAGAAAAGTTAGTGGACAAATTAGAATATGAGATAGATGTGGAGAAGGTAAGATGAAGATAAAGAAGAGTTAGTAGAGAAATTAGAATGTGAGATAGAGATGGAGAAGGGAAGATGAAGATGAGGATTATTTTGTAAATAACTAAAAGAAGAGTTAGTGGAGAAATTAGAATAGAGAAGGGAAGATGGAGAAGAATAGATGGAGAAAATAAGATGAGAATAGAGAAGGAAAGATGGAGATGAAGAAGAGTTAGTGGAAAAATTAGAATGGGAGACAGATATAGAGAAGGGACGATAAAGATGAAGATGAAGAAAAGTTAGTGGACAAATTAGAATATGAGATAGATGTGGAGAAGGAAAGATGAAGATGAAGAAGAGTTAGTAGAGAAATTAGAATGTGAGATAGAGATGGAGAAGGGAAGATGAAGATGAGGAAGAGTTAGTGGATAAATTAGAATGGGAGATAGAGTTAGTGGAGAAATTAGAATGGGAGATAAATGAGTGGGCTATAAAAGGAGGAAGAAGAGAGCCTGGAGGGAGGGGATTTTTTTGGAGAGAGAAAATTTTGGATGTTTGAGAGGGTTTTGGGAGATTGAAGAAAAATTAAAGAGAAAGAAAATACCAAAAAGAGAGAGAGAATTCTTTTTCAAAAGAGAATTTTGAAGATGATGGGAGTTTAAAGCTAGGGGTTATCATCATCAATTCCTTTATCAATCAACACAAATCAGGAGTTTATCCCCGTTGTTCGAGCCGCAATCTTGATCCACAAGGTGATACGAGGTCCGAATTCGGCAATTAAATTCGTCAAATCAAATAACGATCCTAACTATTAAAATTTTCGAGAATTTCGTTGCCCAAATGAATTGATTTAAATTTCGATTATGTCATGTCGTACTCGTACGTCTCCATATCCACATGTCGCATTCGTACTACAATTTTCTGCATTTTTGGCTTAACAAATCCAAACCCTAGAATGGGAAGGCTGACCCACCCGTAGGAGGTTCTGTATACATTACCTTTACTTTCTGCAATTTAATTCTCGTACCATCAAACCTCAGAATGGGTAGGCCGAGTCAAGGCCGAGCCCCTCGTTGGAGGTTCTGTATATATTGCCTTTACTTTCTGCAATTTAATTCCTGCATCATCAAACCTCAGAATGGGTAGGCTGAGCCAAAGCCGACCCCTCGTTGGAGGTTCTGTATGTACTGCCTTTACTTTCTGCAATTTAATTCCTGCATTATCAAACCGCAGAATGGGTAGGCCGAGTCAAGGTCGAGCCCCTCGTTGGAGGTTCTGTATATACTGCCTTTACTTTCTGTAATTTAATTCTTGCACCATCAAACCCCAGAATGGGTAGGCCAAGCCATAGCCGAGCCCCTCGTTGGAGGTTTTGTATATACCGCCTTTACTTTCTGCAATTTAATTTTTACACTATCAAACTCCAGAATGGGTAGGCCAAACCAAGGCTGAGCCCCTCGTTGGAGGTTCTTTATATACTGTCTTTACTTTTTGTAGTTTAATATCCATGTTATCAAACCCCAGAATGAGTAGGTCGAGCCACTTGCTGTAGGTCGTAACATTGCATAGAAGTCGTTAGCTCACTTCCTCTTCCGGTTTCGGGAAATTTTTAATGCTTATCTTCACATACTGCTGTTTATATCGCATCTTCTAATATTGCGTTTATATTCAGAATATTTTGCATCGTCAGTCTTATTCAATTCGAAAATACCAAAAAATGTCATTCATGTGCATTTCACATAATATAGCTTATGCATACTTTGTCATGCCGCATACGTATTCGTATTGTCATTGATTCATGCATATTAAAAAAAATTCAAAAGAAAAATCTCAAAAAACTAGAAAACGGACCATTTCGATTGGCCAATCCTATTTTTGATAACGTTCCTTCATGATATTTTCAAAATGACGATTTTGCCCCTCATAGGTAAATTGTCTTGAAAAATTTCAAAAGAGAAAGAAAAATCTCAAAAATTAGAAAATGGGCCATTTCGACTGGCCAATCCTATTTTTGATGAATTTTCTTCCTGATTTTTCTAAAATAACGATTTTGTCCCTTATGGGTAAATTGTCTCGAAAAATTCTGAAAATTTCAGAAAAATCTTAAAAATTAGGAAACGGGCCATTTCGACTGGTCAATCTTATTTTTGATGAATTTCATTCTTGATTTTTCCAAAATGATAATTTTGCCCCTTACAGGTAAATTGTCTCGAAAAATTCTAGAAAATTCAGAAAAATCTCAAAAATTAGGAAACGAGCCATTTTGATTGGCCAATCCAATTTTTGATGAATTTCCTTCCTGATTTTTTCAAAATAACAATTTTGCCCCTTATGGGTAAATTGTCTCGAAAAATTCAGAAAAATTCAGAAAAATCTCAAAAATTAGGAAACGGGCCATTTTGACTGGCCAGTCCTATTTTTGATGAATTTCCTTCCTGCTTTTTTCAAAATGACGATTTTGTCCCTTATGGATAAATTATCTTGAAAAATTCAGAAAAATTTAAAAAAATCTCAAAAATTAGGAAACGGGGCATTTCGACTGGCCAATCCTATTTTTGATGAATTTCCTTCCTAATTTTTTCAAAATGATGATTTTGCCCATTATGGGTAAATTATCTCGAAAAATTTAAAAAATTTAGAAAAACCTCAAGAATTAGGAAACGGACCATTTCGGCTGACCAATCCTATTTTTGATGATTTTCCTTCTGACATTTTCAAAATGATGATTTTACCCCTCATAGGCAAATTGTCTTGAAAAATTTCACAAAATACAGAAAAACCTTAAGAATTAGGAAACGGGCCATTTGGACCGGTCAATCCTATTTTTGATGATTTGCTTTCCTGATATTTTCAAAATTATGATTTTACCCCTTATGGGCAAATTATCTCGAAAAATTTTGAAAATTCTCAAAGATTGTGAAAAATCAGGAATGACCATATTCAAACTAATTTGACCTGTTTTCACTTTCTGATCTGTGAAAAAATGACCATATTACCCTTTTGGTCAGTTTGATCCAAATCTTTTCTAGTCTCCTCAAATGATTTTTGTTGAAATAAAATGGTACCGAAAGGACGTTAGAGTAATCTAGTGTAACCAAGTCCCGAACTCATTTTCTCTTGTTCGCAGAAGTAAATTAGTTCTCCTGCTAATTTGTTTAGGTTTCTAATCGACCTACCAAGAATTTAGTGGCGACTTCAAATTCAAAAATTGTTTAAACAAAAACTAAAGTTGCGATTCGGTAGGGTTTGGGAGAGTCCGTATTAGGTTAGTCAATCTAATTAAGTTGATAATTCGTTCATTCAAAATTAAATAAATTTCTTTCGGGTCGTGACACTAGCCGCACCTACGACTTAGTCTAATAACTACTATGCATCCAACAATTCAAAGTAGGCAAATCAAGTTAAATACTCAAAACCCAACATAATGTACTTTAAGATTACCAATCACAAGCACAAGCTCAAACAACATGCGTGGCGCCCCTAGACACTATTGAACAACTAAGGTCTTTCTATATAACTATCCCCAAAACCATCGCTCCATGTCACTTCAGGCCTCGACCAAATTTGTATCAAGTTGACCTTACTTTGATACCTATTAACGAGGATGTCATGCTCCGGACCATACGGACTCGCCAACGCCCCACTCAATCATTAAGAATGCAACTTCCTAAGACTAGTCACAGACCCAAATCAGCACTTAGAATAAATGATGCTAGCAGAAGGAAACCATAAGACCCAAATGACATACAAGAAGGGGCTAGGAAGAAGACTCAGGTGCAACATAAGACGTTATCATATATAAGGCATTTGATTCCAAAAAGGTCATAACCCATAAAGCCACATTAAAAGGGTACCGATACATCAAAAAGGATCGATGGCTAACTACCTTAACTCCTTTATCTAGGAGGGTTCTCAAACTCCACCATTGTTAGAAGATAGCTCCAACTTCAGTTTGGACTCCATGGGCTCCACCTTAGGGTGGATATCCTTGAGACTAGTATCATGGCTCGTTACCACGCCATCCGAGGGAACTACCTCCACTGAGTCCCACTTGCCAACTCCGTCATAAGGGTTGTCAAATTCCTAGAGCAGTCCAAATAGTATATCTCCATCTTAATACGTCCACGCTAGGCACATATGCGACTTTCAAAAATCTCTACCCATATCAAACCACACAGTACTCGTATGCCTAAAGTACACTTTTCACTCGCCCACATAATACTTAGTCACTACTTGCTTTATGTCCATGGGGATCCCAAAACACTGTGGCAATTTGTTCATCTTAGGATTTAGGGTCTAAAAAGTTAAGGGATACAATAGGAGATTAAGTTCTCAAAAAGCAAATGTCTAAACTCAGCATGGGGTAGCATGTACCTCTAGATAACCTAAAGCCTAAAGGTTGCACCAACCAAAACTACTCTAGACCATTATTCACAAAAAAAAAATAAAGCTAAAACTCAAAACATTTAGGGCGACATATAACATGGCTTCACTAGATCATGCAAAACGAGAAAATTATTAAAAGTTTAAACATGCTACAGATGCAGCAATTACGCTTCGCCTTCCCTCACTATAAACTCCACCACAGTCACCTTAACTCCGACCTACCTAACACGCATCAAGTCAAGCACAGCCCATATTAAACGCATCAGGTTTGCTTCTTTTCCCTATACTCCAACCCGCGTAAAAGCATTTGGTCTAAGCACAGCCCACGTCAAATGCCTCAGGTTTTGCTAATCAACCCTCCATTGTGCACAACACATCCCGCATAAAGCTCCTCAAGATATCACCAATTTTCCCCGCATAAACACGCATTAGGGTATAGATTTTCATACATGCAATTCAATGCTTAAATAATCATGCATGACTAGGATCAATTATGTTCACCACAAATAGGCATCAAAACACCATATAACAACTAGATTTTTTGTGAGCATTTGGAATACAAATATCTTCAATGGAAAATACTCGTGCTCTACAACTAAAAATCACAATTCAGTCATCAAGAAATAAGATCGGCCTAGAATATACACGGTTGATCACATAAAAATAAATATTTGACCATCAAACAAATTAAGGTTCCAATATCGATTGGCCATGATTAACCTTCACATAATTTCATTTGACCAGTACAACCATACTCGGTCACAAATACCCAAGAATCAATATATCTAAGCAAGAATCAAGTGACAACCAAGCCCTTATATATCCAAGAACCGAACTCAAGCCCTAACTCATTTTCGGGTTTATTTTTTATGTCCATTAAACAGCCCTTAATCTCACTAAATATCACAATATACCAATCAATTTAACCGTATGAGTCTATAATATAACCATATCATGTCCACACCACAAGTTTCAATCTCGGGTAAGCCCATAACAACCCTTAAATCTCCTAAGAATCCATCTCAAACATACTTTAAAGTGAACTAAAAGTCACCCATCAAACTAGGCTAAGATTAGGGAGTTACTTACCCTAGAATAAGCTTGAAAAAGGGTTCCTCAAGTAGCTAGAACAAGCGGCAACTCATAGCAAAACCAGCAGTGACTTAAGGGCAGATTTGGTTTGAGCAGCATCATAGAAAGAGGAAGGAGATGGGAGGATTTCCGGCCCCTCAAGGAGGTCCAAGGTAGCTGATGGTGGTCGATGATGGCTCAAGAGGGTGGCAGACTAAGGGTGGCCGGCGATTCTTCCAAAATCGGCATCCAAAGAGAGAGGGGAGAGCGATTCTCAGCTAAATGAGAGAATAGGGAGAAAATGAGAGTGAAAAAGGAGAGAAATGGAGGTAGAAGAAGAAGAAGAGGAAAAAGGAGTGACTTGCGAATAGTGACTATTTGATGGGTAAAGTTGATTAATGGGGAAAAGTCAAAACTATCAGTACTTTTGTCTCTAGCAAATAATATCGAAAGAGAATTGTTATATTGTGAATTTAGGACTGATCGATAATTTTTGGTATAAACGTCTGAAAGCAATTTCCATTTCTTGAGGGGTTTTCTAAGGTTCTAGGTAGACATTCGAACGTAACTAAATCTGATGTGGCAACGTCCAATTGATTAGCAATGATATCCTCGAAAGTTTGATGTCTACTTTCAGAGTCTACTTCGTGACCAAAATCGATCTATTGCATCTTTAGTGAATTTCAGACTAACAGATGATTTTTAGGAATTACGTGTATCGACCTGCGATTATTATTATCAAGTCGCGTTTAAGTTTACTCGAGACATGGCGACTTTGGTTGTCATGTAATTGCGAAGGTTAATTGCCAATCTCAAAGGTCTCAATCATTAGAAATCGATTTAGGAACGTTCGCAAACTATACGAGCGTCAAACGGAATCACCCTTGATCAAATTATATAGTTCTAGTAATTCGTTCCATAACCATTCTTAGATCGGCTTATAACGGTCCAAAATATTCCCTCGTCAATCCTCAAGGCCAAAGTGTCAATTCATGGCTAAGTCCTTTGGTCACGTATTTAATTCCTAGTTAACATTTTCCTAACAATTAGTCTTCCCGAGAGTGATCAATTCTAAACAAGACTATCTAAAATGCATCATCGATGATATTCATTTCATAAATTTTGAAAATGGATCGAATTTCAAAATGTCAAAGGTTTCATATGGCACCTTAACTGTTCCTAGAAGTTTTCCCCAACAAGAAAAGAAAACAAACCCAGAGTGCAAAATTGTAAGAAGTCCTCTCTAATGAGTACTCCAATTAATGTTTTAATCAATCTCTTTTGATAATTTCAAATCATTGATTTAAAATCATTCTCATAAGGAATTTTTTTATCATACTTATTATGTGTCAAGATGTTTTGGATAACTCCGACATCACATCTTTAAAAAATTCCTGCATAACTCTTAAACTACCCATCATAAGAGCATGCCTTATATTTGAAATCAAAGAACTTCGAAGTAGATGAATTTTTTTTAGAATAGAAAAATTGAGTTTGAGCTTCTGCAGGTTCTTTGATCTCCCCAAATCCTAGAATAGCACTCAGAAATCAATTTTTTAATCCATACCTCTTTTATTTGCTCAGAAAGCATCATTAGGGCATTCCTCAGGTGATTTTATGTTAAGGGATGATCTTTCTTTTGATCTATTCTCTTGTTCACTCAGAAAGCATCATTAGCATATTCTTTGGTGTCACAATTACGGATGATCCAATTTCTATGGCCGTCTCTATCTTTAAGAGTCAATTCTATGGCTGTTTCTTCATTAAGAGTCAATCATTTAGCTATCTCTATACTTAAGAGTCAATTTCTATTAATGTCTCTGTCTTAAGAGTCAATCCTTTATGGGTTAACTTACCATACAGATTAAATTTCAAAACTATCAATGGGGTGGCCTACTATACAGGTCAAATTTTAAAACTCTCATGAGGTAGTGACCTACCATACAAGTCAAATCTTAATCAAATTTTAATATGTAGAATCCTTTCATTAAGACTCTTCAATGGGTTAACCTACCATACGAGTCCAAGTTCAATCCCCTAAGGCATTCTTATAATGAATCCTTAGGTCTCACTCCATTAGTGAATCAATCATAATATCCATGTGCCAATTGGTGAGTTTTGGTAAATCTCTAGACCTTTCTTTCTCTCTCTCACGTCAGAAATAACACAAAGATCAGAGTTATGAGATAGAGAAACTTGCACACAACAGTTATAGTGGTTCAGCTTATATCAAGCCTACATCCACTCTCCCACGCTGACAGCCGATAGGCTAATTTCCACTATGTATAAATGAGGATTACAAGAATTTGTATGCTTCTCACACGAAGAACAGAATAGCCTCTCAACATATGTAAGTGGTGTCTCTCGTGTACAAGAGAATAGTCGCAAGTTTGAATCGCTCAAAGCTTTGGAATTTTCAGTTCATCTCACTACCCAATCGTCTTCGTTGATCCTCTTTTATACTCCTCTAACCTTGAACTAGCCGTTGGTCAATGTGTCCCAAGGATCGCTCCTCAATCATTGATTAATCGTCATCAATCTTGATTGACGGAGACTGTATCAGAGAAGATCTTCTAGCCGTTGTAGCAGAGTTTGAACGCTTCAGAGTCAGTCGCCCATACAACTGAGACTTCAGCTTTCCATAAGTAAAGTCAATCCAATCTTCAATATTCTTTGTATATGGAAGGTGTCATCCAACTGTAGATATTCTCCTGATTTGATGGGACAAGAATCCGGTCAATCAAATCACACAAACTTCCATAGATATCCTAGCCATCTCGGAAACCTGCCATACGTGGGTCTTCAGAGTCTCTTATAAGACTGAGTCTGAAATTGTGTCTAAACATATTTCAGAGTCAGTTTACAACTGAAGTTCCTCTTATTCACCTCAGAGTTAAGTAGCGATTTTTGCTTCTGGAGGATCCTTGCTGACGAGTCACAAAAATCTTCTAGCCCATAAGTATTCAGATGCAGCTTCCTTGAAGTCTTTAAACGGAACTCTTCTTCATCTGAAGGCTTCAGAGACAACGCTCTTCCTTCTGACATATTCAGAGGCAGTTCCTCTTTCATCTGAACACTTTTACTTCTACAGACATAGAAGTAGATACATGACTTCTCTCTCTTGAATCTGAACATCAGATCTGGATCCATATGAGCTTCTTTTCACAAACTCATCTCTGCAAAAGCAATTTTAATATATTAACTTAATTCCAAAATGGAAAAGGAAAGTTTTGTCAGAGTCAAAACATTCAGAGAGACAAACTTCCTCAACGATCTCCCCCTTTTTGATGATGACAAAACTTCCTCAATATAAGCATCATTAAATGGATGTTGTTACGAAAATAAGATAATGTGAAAAACAGTATGGTTCTTTTCATTTGTTTTAAAAGACGAAATGAATCGGTTTGCTTGGTTTGCGTATGTCTTTGCGCACGAAACAGATGCATAATCTTCTTTGTCCATCTGCACAATATTCAGATACAAAAGTCCTTCTGTTCACCATCCTGTTGTTCACCATACCATGTGTTGTTCACCCTACAAATAAACTTCTCCCCCTTTTTGTCATCAACAAAAAGATAAATATTTAAGCATGAAGAAGAATAACAGGGATAACTATAACGAATTTCATACATAATCCCCAACACTATGCATCTTCCCCAATTATATGCATTTTCCCCAATTGGACTCTTGCATAGTTTCAAACGCCCGCAGAGGAGTCCAACTTTGACGCCAAAATGGGAGCTCCTCCGGTGATGATTGAAGCTCCTGCTAGTTGGACTTTGAAGCATCAAGTTCTCACGACAATTACACCAAGTTGCAGGACCAGTGGTGGTTGGAGTGAGGCTAGACAGCTAGTCAATTTTGCGGGCCTCTAAAAGTCAATGTTCGCCAAAATCAAGTTGTTTCATGCTCAAACCATGCCTAAGTGGAGATCTAATGACATTGGATGGAATCCAAACTTCTGTCCAACCTTCGGCGACCAAAACCACGTGCGATCTAAGTCAGTGATCACCATTCTCACGCATAAAATTTTCGGAGTGATATAACAAACTAGTTGTGGTATTGCCAAGGGGGAGGGGTCATTTTGTTTGCGAGATACTACCAAATTAGAGAGAGAAGCAGAGAAAAAGAGAGAGAAGCTCTCGGCAACGCCATAACCATAACCTAGAGCTTGCGACTGTAAATCTTCAGCAAAGCAATCAAGGGATAATCAAAGCTCCAAACCACCTCCAAACCTTTATTGGGACCTAAGGAAGTGATTACACTAGCTCGCGAAGCCTAAGCACCCCTAGATTGGTAAGTCTCATCTTTGAGCTTCTCACTATGCATCCATAGCAAATCTTTGATCCAACATTCATTTTTTGAGTTTTTATATGCATTTTACTCTCTGGACATCACTGAGCACAATCATATCTTGTTTTTTCTTTGGTTTTGCATAAATCTATTGTGTTAAACCTCTAAATCTCGCAAACATGTGGCGACTTCGCCAGAAAAATCTGGCAATCTAGAGCTCAATCCAAGCTTCAAGTAAGTTTCCCTACCTCTCTATGATGCTTCCTTGCGACTGAATTGAATAGTTATACTCTAGTTTGAGAGTTCCAACTCTACCATGTCTATTTTGTGCAAGCTTCGAGTGCATTGATTTAGCCATTAGATCTTGTTGAATTTAGGATATCTTGATCTAGTTGTTTAGATGAGTCAATTGGTGGTGGTTTCGTGTAGATCAGAGGTGGTTTCACCATTGATCAAGGGCGAAACACCTTTGCCGTTCATTAGGTTATCGTCGGGGGGAAGAAAACGATGCCACGCCAGCACATTGATCTGGTTAGTATTGATGTGGCGCTGATGTGGCATGCCATGTCAGCTTGGCCGTAATAATCCTTTTGATTAATAAAATAAAGACCCAAATCAAACGGTGAGGGTGGTGCCACTTGTCCTGATCTGGGATTTTCTAAAATAAAAATAGATTTTTGGATTATAATAGATTTTCTAAAAATAGGAAATAGATTTTTACATTGAATGGGTGAGATTTAGTCTGAGAGTTTAATCTGAATCGTAGGTTTTGGTAATTGGTTTGAACGGTCAGGATTTGGTCTTCATTTGATCTAGGCCATTGGTTTTGGTTGCCTAATCCAGTGGATATGAATTAGCTACGTGTTTAGTTTTGGATTGTTGGATTAGCCATTGAATAAAAAAAATTCTGAGAAAATGTTAAAAAAATTAGAAAAATCAAAAAAAAAATTCCTAAAACTGCGTTGTTTTAGGTCTAGGTCAAACCTGCGTGGGTTTGGGTCAGACCTTCAAGTTCATGGGTAAGGTTAATCGAACCTGACCTGAAAAATTAAATAAAATATAATTAAAAAATAATAAAATTTTGGGAAATACTTTAAAAAATAAAAAATCCTAAAAATTCTAGAAAAATAAAAAAATTCAGAAAAATTCCCAAAATTATGAAAAATAGAAAATGACCACATTCAATTGGTTTCCCGTATTTTCATGATTTTGGATTCTCAAGCCTTGAAAAATGACCATTTTGCCCATTTGGTTAATTTAACCCAAACTTTCCCGAACTAGCCCTGAACCTAATTGATACATTCTCTAAACCCTTAAGGCTCTACTAGGCTTGCAATGTGGCCATTTGAGTTTTTTTTATGTGATTTATTTGCACGTATTGATTCTATGATCTACACACTTTTAATTAATGATTGTCTCTGATAGAACAGCCACTCCTTACTTGCATGAACCTTTTAGATTTTAGGACTTACCTTACCCAAAAAATATCTACATGAATTCTCTAGATTAGGAAATCGCTTAGCTTAGGTACCAAAAGAGTATCGATCAACAAGTCGACGTAACTAAGTCCTCGAATCCGTTTCTCTAATTTTCGCATAATCGAACGATTTTTCTTAGTCACTCAATAGGTTTTTTCAATCAAACCCTCCAAAAAATGATTGATGGCTACTTCGATGGCATGTATACTGATCATATGTCACCCAACCATATTAAGGTCGATCTCGATTTTGAGAAATTCTCCATAACGCAAGGTGGTATGGGCCTAGAAGGGCCCGTGTCTCGATCTCACCCGTACTACTGAGTGAATGAGATCAAGGCAATCCATTAGCTCCCTTAAAAGATCCTCGAGGAGGGTCATGACATCGCTATCCCAAGAGCTGTCTTGGACAAGCACTAGGTCGATTCACCAGTTCAAATTGAAAACTATTATCTTGCATAATATTCAAAGCAGGCAAATCTCTTATCCAATATGCATTGAATATGTTGTTTTCCTAAATTATAATATTTAAATATCATGCATATTTCATTAGATTAGAAAATCAATTCAAATTGGGATTATTTCCCTACCAACAACGTGCAAATTCGGACTAATCTTGACCATAAGATTTGTATCCATGATGCAGGAATCAGGAAATCTAATCTAAAACCAAGTATATATGATTCCTCAACAAATTGAATCGGAAAATATTTTTAAAATCATGCATATCTTTAATTTCATATTCACCAAATAATATCCTTATCTAGGGAAATTTCAAAAGATTTAAAAAGATAAGGTTTATTAGAAGGCTTATCTAAAAATTCCATTGCCTTTATCTCATAGGATAGAGGTTCATTTAGGAAGATGTGATTTATTAGAAATCATATCTAATAAATTAGGTGAATTTTGAATATCCTCATATAGATTAGAATTGCATCTTCGTTTAGATAGGTAATTGCATCTTGAACCATTTAGACTTAGAATAAAAAATTTCCTAGATAATTTTAGGATTTAATTATGATTATTTCATAGACATTTAGTATAATCTTCTTTTAGGATAAATGTTATTTCATTAATTCCTAATTTCGAAATTCATCAAAAATATCTCATGCACATGCATTTCACATAATTTAGAATATTCCTTATCATGCACGTATTTTAGGCATTTCATTTTATATGCATGTCACATAGGCTAGAATGCCTATTTTGCCATGTCATATAGTTTTTATGTCATCTCCCATATCATTAATCGCATGCCACATCATTTACCATGCCATTAATCTCTCCATATCATATATGCTTGTAATCAAGAATCATGTCTAGATTCATTCACATAGCTTGCATGTCTAGGTTAATTAATCTAGTCTGCATGATTAGATCTTTTTTCTAAACCAAAAAAATTCAGTCGATTTGCATGTCATATAATTAGAATTGCATTGTCATTCTAATTAAATTCATTTTCGCACATTAGCATTCTATGCATTTGCATCATTGATTAAACAAGTGAAAATCATAAAAATATTACATGAGACTAAGTCTTACGCTTAGGAGATAAGTGTTGGGGTTTAGGCTGTAGAATCGAGGTACGTTCTCTTTTCCCTATCCTTGTAATTTATTTATTGCTTTGATTTTTAGCCCGTATAATCACCTCACATGTTAGGGAATTTAGAATAAAATTAATCCAAGCTGCATGTTTAAATGTTTTCATTAAAATGAAAGGTACTAAAAATGAGTTTAGAAACAAATCTAGCATAACCAAGTTCCTAAGCTCATTAATTTCTAATTCGTAGGAATAAAGTATTCCTCTTGATATTTTATTTAAGTGCCTAATCAGCCTACTATAAATTGATTAATGGGACTCCAAAAGTTAGAACTATTTGCATGCTATAAGATTAAATCCTAAGTTGCAATTTGATATGGGCTTGGGAGAGTTTGAGTTAGGTTAATTAAATAATTAGTTTAACAATTCATTAGCCTAAGACTAGCTAAATTTTAGGTTGCGACAATCGGAACACAAGTTCTCAGTTAATTTGTATTTGTTTAATCATACGGCTCTGCGTGTATGCGGAATTTCCTAGTAATTATTGTTCACGTATAAGGACAACGCAATTGACCTTCTGGAGGAGTCCAATTGATGGTACGAGAGTTTGACGTAGGAGAGAAGAGGGTCATTGTTGGTAGTGACTAGACTTTGGCTCAGCCAAAAGCCCAAGCATATGCATATGTCAACCCACAAAGGGATGAAGCTTCGTGTGCGGAACTAGTAGAGGACAAATCTTAAAACAAGTCTAAAAACTTGAGATATCAAATGATATGATAGTAAAATTAGGCTATGTTTATTTTGCGAAATTTGAAAAAAGCCTTTTTAAAAAATAATCATTTATATTGCTTGAAACAATTAGTTAATATAAAATATTTTCATTATTAACAATCATTTGTATTAAAATATTTTTTTTGAACGTTGCAATAATTATTTATTTGTAAGCAATACAAGTAACGGTTTCAAAAAAATATTTTCCAGTTATCTATACTAAGTGTAACTTACTTTTTTTTTTAAGGTTCTGTTATTAATATTAACCTATTGAACGTTAACAGAAAACACCTCAAGAAGCATGGCTCATTTAGTGTAGCCTGATAATCCAAACTCAAAAAGTCTACGACTCAACAATTTCTGACAGGTCAACCGAGATGTAAGAAGGTACCTATGTAGGACAACTCGTTGACCTTCCCACTCTCCCATGTACCAACAAAATTAATCGTTCTCATTGGCAACTCATACAATAGCGACAGCTCTTGTCAGTAGCTCGACCACTCTTCACCCAACTGAACTGATTTTTTTCTTCTAGCACTTATGTTGACATGATGTCATTATTAATTAATTATTCACAGTTATAAATTTTGGAATATAGGAATTTATGAGACTTCGAAAGTTCATAAAGAGGGAAAAGAGCATGTTGGAGATTTTGTTATCAAATTTGAGTAATATTGTTTGACAAAGACATACCTTGAAAATTTTATTTAAAAAGTTCTAAATATATTGCAATTATGTCAATTTAGTAATAAATTTTTTTTACCAATTAAGTCATAAACCTTTTACATTTATGTCAATTTAGTCATCCGATCAACTTTGGCTAGGCGACGCTCATGTGGCAATTTTTAATATTATTTAAATTTCAAAATTTCATTTTATTTTTTTTCCTTTTTTTTCTTCTCCTTCTTCTTCCAACCGGTAGCCAAATCAACGACCGACCAGAGCTGAGGGCCAACAAGGTCGACCGTAGACCCACTAGCGAAGGCATGTTGCCTAGCCAACGATTGTTAGATTTTGTTAGAAAGTCTTTAATAACTACGTTTTCATAGATATGTTAATCTTCCTTTGAAAAAGTGGCACATGCAGAACATGTTGCGCGCTGCATCGATTTGGTTAGTGAATATCGCATCTAACACTGTATACGGAGCTCAACTCAGCTCATGTTTCTTTATATTTTGCACTACACAGAGTTATCATTTCTTTCGTAAGTTACCTCATGATTTTGTTAGCAAGATCACATTAGTATATTATGTGGAAATGGCAAAGTAGCTAACTATTTTTATTTGTGTCCATCAATTGTGTACTACACTAGTACTTTTCTAACATCAAAAGAAAAACTAGAGATGTAATGGAAATAATCTCTCTCTCTCTCTCATCTCTCATCTCCGTCTCTCTCTCTCTCTCTCTCCAGTTGATTTATGATCGTAATCACATCGCGCTATTTGCATGGATGAATCCGAATATCTGCTGAACCGAACTCGCTATGTCTTCCGCTGTAAACCTCGCTTCACCCAACCTGCACAAAGACAACACAAACGAAACTGACCAGTGAAATCATATATTTTCCTAAAAGTCTTTTTGTTGGAGTGATCATTTGTGGGTGAATTCATGTGTTTTACGGACACTTTTGCTGGACGGTATTTCAATTGAAAACAGAAAAATCTCTCGATCATCGCAGTCCTAAAGTAAAAAAGAAATCCCCCCATCAATATTGACCACGTACCCGACGTGAATCCGGTTCCATAGATTTGACAAAGCGCACTAAAAACTTGACATCTTTTAAGTATGTGAGCGAATTACCTTAACGTTAAATGAATAGAGGACCGTCTGCTCAATGGTGGTTATGTTTGTGTGAAGGATATTGAGTTGGAGGTCCTCTAGAGCCGCAATGGCCTTGATGAGCTGCCGGGCCTTCTCCTTGACAGTATCTTGATCATGGCGTCAAACCCTAGGAGCTTCACCTCACGTCGGCGATGCAGGACTTGCTCTCTGCAGTCTCCTCACGGAGCCCAGTGTCGAAGTCCGGGATCTTGATCGGGTCGCTTGGCAGGCCGGGGTGCGGGGGAAAGAACTGTGGTTGCGGAAGCTGGTGAGGTGGCTGTTGCACAGGGAGAGAGGGTGGTGGCCCACCACCATCGCCGTAGAGCCGTCGCCGCTTCTGCGACTCAAGGCACTGGAGAAGTTGCTCCAGCTCCCTCACGAACTCGATGGCGCCACCAATGATTGAAGCTTGATCTCCCTGTGAAAAGATTAAGAGAGACTCCTCACCAATATGTCTTTGATTTTTCATTATTTTTTTAACTGCAAAACTGAAATTTGCATGGAATGTTATTGCAAGATTTAGCAATCTAGTAATTGTGCTTCATAAGTCAAATATAGGACGATGGAGTCAATTACAAGGTATAAAACCTGCATGCTAATTTTTATTTTGAGACCTAGAGAGTAAATCTCCCTCTCCCTATGATTACCTTGATTCAATTAAACGAGTTGAGAAATATTATGCACACGCAATTCAAAAGATTAATCTCATGAAGCACACTTAGATCAATAGTTTCTGTCTATAACTAATATTCCGTGAAAGTATTTTCTACAGCTCCTTTCTTATTTTTCACAATCTAAAAGTAAAGAATAAAAAATTGATTTTTTGGCATACCCTTTGTACGTAAGAGCCCGGCATGAGAGACCTCAGAACTCGGAGATGATCGTTCATTTGCCTTCTCCTATTTCTCTCGACAGCTATATGAGTCATCCGCTGGCTCTCAACTTCCTCGCTCGTCTTGATAGTCCGTGGCCGCTTCCTTTTGCTCTTGCTGGCCTCCACCGCCCCGGAACTCTTGTTGCTTTGCAAATCTTCCCCAAGAAATGCAGTTGCACAGAAGCATTATCGGGAAACCGAGCAGCTTCTTGATCCTCCCTAACTCCATCCTCATCGTCAATTCTTCTTTCGTCATTATTGTCATTCAGAACTGGAAACTTGAGAAAGCAAATCGGGTCGATCCCGGCTTCATCCTCGGAGTTGTGGCTCGCTTGGTTGAGGGCCAACTTCGGTCCAAAGTCCGCAAATTGCATCACATCAGCAAAGCTCAACTTGTCAAGAGAGCCGGAGCCAGAAAACCCGAGTGGAGATACCAATTGTTGATGGCCTTGTTGAGGAGGGTGACTCAGCAAGTAATCCACCATTACATTGTTGTCACCTCCGCTGTCGTCGTGGTGTATTGGGACTTCGCTGACTCGTGACTTTACGAACTGATGGTGATGATAATGTTGGACAGTGAAGGCGGGATTATCCTGGACGGCCTGCAAGGGAAGTTGTTCATGTTCAGAGCAATCATACAACATTGAAGAGAGAGTGAATCCAACGTTAGACAAGATTTGATTTGTCAAGGAAAACTAGCAAAGAAGTGTAAATGATGGGGTTGCACAATTTGTAGTACCGAGTAGTTCTCTCTTTCTCCATTTGGATGTATGTATATACCCGCCTACGTATGACTTCAATTAAAGAAAAACCCTAACAAAGCTCAGTCCTTCACGCAAAGACGAGAAGCCTGATGAGATTTCACCCAACTTGGATCTTACACCTGAAATGGCAGCAAACACATCAAGTTACACCAAAAGCATCCGAAGTCGGTTAACCCAATACAAATCTTTTATCATGTTTCGCTTCAAAGGACAAATTTATGAAACAAATGTAAGGTAAGAGAGTCGCGATGTGAACGAAAGAGGAACCTGATTGGAGAGAGAGAAATGGTAATGGGACAAAGAGCAAAGTAGGGTTTCGGTGTACATAAATTTGAGGTGGTTCTTGGAGAAGATAAGGTGCTGGAGTTACGTGTTATAAAGGGCCAAGTTTGCCTTTTTGACTTGGAGAGAGAGGAGCCTGTGGGGAGATAATGCCCACCTCACAAAGTTTCACAGTATCACCTCCCTTTAATTAATGGGGGTCACAAGGGGCCAACGACGCTCTTTTTCTCTTGCTTTTCATGACTCTCATTAATAAAAAAGCCGTCGTTCTAAGGGGGTTGAATTTGTAATGCAAAAGTCCTCCACAATATTTTTTGCGTGCTTAATGTAAATTGAGCTCATTATTGATTCACCACCCATCTAGGTTTTGCACTGCTTTTTCATTTTTCATGGGACGATTATTTCTACGTACGGGTGAATTACATTTTACCTCTCAAATTGTTTAGATTGTGGCAAGTTGCCCACTAAAAGTTCATTATACGATTTGCTCCTTTACTATTTGAAATCGGCTGCAATGTGCCCCCGTTAACATTCGCTCCGGCCAAATTTCGCTTGCAGCTCTCACCATATGATTGCATGCACGTGGCCAGTAACGGAAGATTCGTTATATTGTATATATATGTATGAGACATAGACGTATGACTCAAAAATGGATTTCAAAACTGTATTTCGCATCGACTCTCATCAAATTTTCACCCAAACTTGGGCCATATGCTCTCACACGCAGTTAATTTCTGAGTTATCCTATTTTAATTTATGTCTATTCTTATATGACCCATTTCCATCCAAAATCAGTCATCATGTTGTCATGCGGTCGGAGCTCCAAGCGTAATTTGTTAGAGTCAGAGCTAGGGGCACATTGAAACAAGTTCCAAGGATTTAGATGACAAATTGCAAAAATTAAAACGTTAAGGGACAATTTGTAGCAATCTAGATTTAGTCGCTGTTTCATCGGAATTGCTCCGTGACAAAATATCTTTTACTGAAATTATTTTTTGATTTTTAAATGTGATGAGGGATTCTATAACAATTTTGGACATAAGAGTTATAGATAGTCAGAAAATCAATGCACGAAGTCAGTATAAATCCAATAGAATTACATAAATATTATCTCGACCAGAGTTTGACTTGATGGTGAGACTCAGTACAAATCTAAAGGAACGATACATATGAAATCAAAAGAAAGTACACAAATGTAAATCAAACCAAAATTTTCACTCGATGATATGGCCTTGCAAGCGCAATTCCTTTCAATGATAACGAATCAAAACATCGAAAATAATGTCAATTTGACTCGATGACAATGCCTTGAATCCACTTCGATAATACACTAGAGTTTGACTCGATAGCACAATATCTAGGATAAAGATAAACGCTTGAGTTTGACTCAATGACGAGGATCTGAAAATTATAGCTAAGAAAAGTAAATCTAATACGATAAGTAAAGATAAGATAAATTTATTGATTTGTTTGAGGGGCTTCCTCTGTAGATGCCTGTGGTATTTGTAATGGTTTGAGTGGGAACTGCTCCTTAGTAGTTGTAATCCTAGTGCCCAACGTAGTCGCTTTCCTTGGCCTTTTCAAATCCTTTTTACACCCACTCTTTGAGCAATTATTTGACTCCAAATAGTTAATGATATTGGTGCCTTTCTTCAATTTCCATTGAAGTCAGTTGTGCCTGCGTTCGTCACATCTTTGGGATTTAAAGTTAATCATTCTAGTAGGACACTTACATTTTTCTCTCCATTGTGGGGGAGATGCTCACGTCCTTTGCATTCTGTGGACTCCTCAACTGTTCTTGGAGACTATTTGAATCTTAATGGGCTCGAATTTATCCTCCCCGCCATGAAATTCAAGAGATAATTTTGCCTTCTTTTGCGCTCTTTGAAAAAATTTGAATCCTGCGGGAATTGCTTCTTATTGGCTCTTAGTTTTACTAACAGGTTTGATGACCTCTTCAAATGACACCTACCATGCCTTCTGTATTCTTATATCGCGATATGTTCTTCTTCTACGTGGTGCTTATCATATGTGTCAACTCCTTCATCGGTCCTACTCAAGTATAGAGTCCTCAATGTCTTCCGTACATGTGTTGATTCCTCACGTAATCCTCACATGTATCGATTTCTCTCACGTGTGCAACACATGTGTCTTAGCAGGTGATTTATTGTGGTGCCAACATATGCCTCCTTTTAAAAGAAGTTACAAAAAAAAAAAAACTTAGTTCTTTTAAACCATACCTCAATCTTTGGGCGGTTTCTTCTAATTTGTGCATCGTTTCAACTCAAACACTTTGTATTCTGCATTATGACTACCCAAGTTATATTCTTATAATGAGTTTACCAACATGCCTTGAGGTTACCAAGACCATTTATGATTGTGTATGTATCATGTGTTCATGACATTAAGGACAATGTTTTTGTGTTTTAAAATTGCAAGGGAAAATCGAGGATGCTGAGCAGGGACTAATCGAAGGAAAACGGGACTCGCCATGGCAAGATGGGTTGGACCAGCCCAACACAAATCTATTCAATCTTGGGGTCCAGCCAAGCCTAACCCAACAGGGCCCAGATTGGCATGCTGGGCTTCATCGGGATTGGTCTGTTATCAGTTCCAAGACCCCATAGGTTCCGCCTACCAAGCACCAAATTTGATTCTGTTTGGACCGATTTTGGATGGTTCGGAGGCCAGTTGTACATGAGTTCCATTATTGACTTTGTCAAGTTGGAAATGACTTGATTAATCCTTCATTCTGTCTTCGTCATCCCCATCATTTTTCTAAAGAGTTTTACAAAAGTTTTACTGTTGATGTGTGGTAATGATGTATGTGCAGTATGTAGATACTTGAACCATCGTTCATAGCCAACATGTTAAAACTTGGGGAAAACTTTTAGAAAATCTAATGATCATGGGTGACGAAGACAGAGATGAAGATAATCAAGTCATTGTGTCCATAACTGACACGTCAAATAGATGGAAGCTCAGATCGAACTGGGAACCGGTCCGATATCCATCTCCACAAATCGGTTTCCGATAACAGAAATTCAATTTGTGCTGGGTAGGCGGGGGAAAATAAGAAAAAACGAACAAAACTCTGGTATTGGGGTCTGGAACTGATGTCACAAGACCAATCCGGGATTACAATGCACAGCATGGCCAATCTGGGCTGACTGTTGGGTTAGGCTTGGCGTTGGACCCGCAAGATGAATAGATTGGTGTGGTTTGGGCTTTGGTCCGAACCCATCTGTGCTCATTGGCGGATGCCCGTTTTTTACGTTTTACGATGTAGTCCGCTGGATCAGTCATCCTCGAGTTTTTCGCCTTTTGCATATTGTATAAACAAAAAAATTGGTCCTTAATGTCTATGAAACATACCATGATTACATACACAATGCATAAATGGTATTGGTAGACCCAATGGGTACATGGTTGCGGGAAAACTCATTGATAGGACGTTATTCACATCTGGTTAGTGTCATAATGCAGCAACGAAATTGTGTTCTTGAGTTGTAATACGATGGCACAAAATTTGAGAGAAATCGCCCAAGGAGTTGAGGGTATGGTTTTAAAGGAACTAGAAGTTTTTGTTTTTGTTGGTAATTGTCTGTTAATAGGATGGGCGATATTGTTTGGCACCAAAATAAAATTCACCTGTGCGCTAAGACATGTTTTGCACAGCTAGGTCGAGAAATTCGTGTACATGTTGGGAATTTAAGTGGAGGGAATCAAACACAATGTACGGATAGACGCTTTGAGGAGGCGTCTATACCTTGAGTTAGGACAGTGAAGGGGTTTGGTATCACATATGATGAAGAGACAGTGAAGAGAGAGACATTCTCGATATGTAAATTACAGAAGGCATGGTAGGTGAGTCATTTGGAGACGGTCATGTAAAACCTGTTGTAGTAAAGACTATAGAGCCAATATAGAAGCGCAATGTCCGCAAGGATTCAAATTTTTTCAAAGAGGCGCCAAAAATGAAGGTTGCAAAATGATCTCCTTGATTCCATGGGGCGGGAGGGTAAATGTCTGTAGCCGCATTAAAGATTCAAATAGTTCTCCAAGAACAAGGTTGATGGATGTTCCATCAGGAAATTCCCAAAAGGACTTCGTGAGCTATACTCCCCACAATGGATGAGAAAAATCGGTAAGTGTCCTGTAGTTAGAAGGATTAACTTCATAAGCCCTAAAGAGGTGGGACGAATGTGGGGCACAACTGAGCTCCAATGGAAGAGGTGAAGAAAAGGCACCAATGATCATTGGCGCTATATGGAGTCAAATAATTTGCGCTGTCTAAAGTAAGTGTGGTCGTCGTAAAGAAGGATTTGTGGAAAAAGGGCCAGGAATAGCAGCAGCCGTGGTGGAGCCACTAGGATTTATAGACTACTAGGAGCAGTTCCCACTCCAGACCCAGTTCATAAATACCATCTAGGCGATCTACAGAGGAGAGCCACTCCAAATTAAGATCAACAGAAATTTTTTATACTGTTTTTCTTGTTGACTTTATCATATGTAGATTGTTCCTTTTCTTAGCTATGTAATTTCAGATGTCTCGTTTATTGTAGTCAAATTCGTAGCATTTATCTTGTGTGGTTATCCTAGATATTGTGCGTATCGAGTCAAACTTTTGGGGTACATGGATCGAAGCGTGAGGTACAATGGCCTGTCGCAACGAGTGCAAGAACGTTTTGACGCATTGGGTTTTTCGATTTTGGTGTTACGTGCCAGGGTTGGTTATAAGTTTGAAGGTGGATATTTGCGGTTGCAAGGCCAGTTTCAGTCGATGTGAAATTGTTGGTTTTTGATTTACATCGTTGTGCGACTGTCTTTCGAGTTTCGATCTGTATCGATTGTCCGTGGAGATTTTGTACTGAGTCTCACCTTGGAGTCAGAACTGTTCTGGTCTGAGACATAGATGTGGTGTAGATTTCTATTGGACTTGCTATATTAGACTGGGCGTGCGTTGATTTCGTCTGACTTATCTATAAGCTCTCCTTGTGGCCATTAAATTGTCATAGAAGGCCCTCATCAACATTTTAAAAATTCAAAGAAATTGAATTTTGTAGTAAAGATGATTGTTGTCATGGAGCAGAATTTTCCGACGAAATCACAACGCACCTAAAATCTAGGTTTGGTCCAAGAATTGCACCCTTCAGTGTTTAATTTGCAATTTGTACATCGCTAAATCCTTGGTGAATAGTGTCAATGTTGCCCTTCTAGCTATACTCTAACAAAATTTACACTTGGACGCTTCGCGACCGCATGACAATGCGTGATGACTGATTTTGGGATGGAAATGGGTCAATATAAGAGATTAGCGCATAAGTTTAAAATGAGGATAAATACTCAGAAATTAACGCGAGTGAGAGCATATGGTACTAGACGTGTTTGGGGTGAAAATATGTGACAATTAGTCGGAGTTGCGGAAAGTTACAGTGTGTGTGAAATCCATTTTTTGAGTCAGATCGCTGATGGTGTCTTCAGAAGTATAGTATAAAATATGGAAAAAACGAATCTTCGTGTACTGGCACGTGCATGCCAAGGTGTCATATGGTGAGAGTCTGTAAGCGAAGAATTGTGCGCCGGAAGTTCGGAGCCAACCAGGTTAAGGGGCGCGATATTGTGCAGCGAGTTTCAAATAGTAAGAGCAAATGTCGTATAATGAACTGTTTAGTGGGCAACTTGCCCACAAACTAAACGCAATGTGAGAATGCGGTAAAAATGTGATTTCACCCGTTCGCCCGGTACGTAGATAGATAACGGGCCCATGTAAAAATGAAAAAAGCAGTTGCAAAACTCTTAGATGGGTGGGGTGAATCAATGAATGAGGCTCTAGATTTCCGAGAGTTAGAACACGACAAAAAATATCGTGGAGGGGAGCTTTTTGCATTACAAAGTTCAACTCCCTTAGAGCGACGGCTTTTTGTATTAATGGCAGAGTCATTTAAAAGCAAGAGAAGAAAGAGCGTCGTTCGGCCCCGTGTGACCCACATTAATGTAAAGGGAGGATTGAAACGTGAAACGCTTGGATGCGGGGGGCATTATGCTCCCGACAGGTCCTCTCTGCTCTAAGTCATAAAAGGCGCACTTTGTGCACCTTATAATCAACGTAACTCCAGCACCTATCGTCTTCCTAAGTAACCTACCTCAAACTTCATGAAACCCGAAACCACACCCTCATTGCTCACTTTGTGCCCATTGTAACATCTCTCTCACTCCAATAGTGTTCCGTCTTTGTTTGTTCACATCACGACTCTCCTACCTGTACATTTGTTTCATTAAATTTGTCCTTTGAAGACGAATACATGGATAATAAGATTGTGTATTGGGTTTTGTAAATCCGATTCGGTTGCTTTGGGTGTTGTAACTTTGATGTGTGTTTGCATGCCATGTTAAGGTGTAATGATCCATAGTTGGGTGAAATCTCATTAGGGCTTCGTCGTCTGGTTGCGGGAGGAGTGATTTCTGAGCTTTGTGTAGGCGTTGTCTTTAATTGAAGTCGTCATAGGAGGTAGTATACATGATATCCAATTGGAGAAAGGAGTTGAGAACGCTCGGTGAAGACAAATTGTGCCAACCCGATCATTTACACTTATTTTGCTAGTTTTCCTTGGACAAATCAGTCATCTTGCTCTAGCATTGGATTCGACTGGCTCTTACAATGTTGTTATGATTGCTTTTGGTTGAATAATGAACAACTTCCGCTTGCGAGGTTTGTATTGGGGCGGGGGGTGGGTGACCATGCAGATTAGATCCGCCTCACTCCGTCCAACATTTATCGATCACCATCAGTTCCGTAAAGTCACGATGTCAGTCGAGTAGAGTCCAATACCACCACGACGACAGTCGTAGCGTTGACAGACAATGTAATGGTGGATGTACTGTGCGGAGTTCTACCCTTTCCCAGACAAGGCCATCAACAATTGGTATCTTCCACTTGGGTTTTGCTGGCTCCGGCTGCGTCTTGGACAGTTGTGAGCTTTGATATGTGATGATGTGCGGAGCTTTGGAGCCGAATAGTTGGCCTTAAACCAAGCGAGCTCAAAGACTTCCGAGGATGAAGCGCGGGGATCGATACGATTTTGCGTCGTCTCAAGTGTCAGTTGCTTGAATGGACAATAATGACGAAAGAAGAATGGAACGATGAGGGATGAGTTGTAGGGAGGATCAAGAAGATGACTCGGTTTTCCCGATAGATGCTTCTGGCAA
>JAGVVM010021336.1:0-28998 GCA_019149425.1 Psidium friedrichsthalianum | reverse complement strand
GGCGAGATGCATTGGTGGAGAACTCGATGGTGGTAGGGGAATAGGAGGTGAAGCGCTTGCATTGGAAGGAGGCGAGGAGGTGGATGAGTTGGAACTAGGCGACGGTGGCGAAGCGAGTGGAGAAGTCGAGTTGGGCAGCAGCATTGCATCCGATGATAACCCGTTGGCGTCATTAGCTGATGGAGGGGAGGAAGAGGTCAGTAGTGACGGCGGAGAGACGAGAGTGGAACCCGTCTACGATTGAAGTTAGGTTAAATGGGGTGGAGGTCCAATTTGAAGAATTGGACGTTTAGAATCACGGTTGCCCCGTGTGACTAACTTGCGGTGAGCACATCCCGGTTCTCTTCGCCCCCACCCCTCTATTCTTCTGTTGTCCTTCCTTCTTGGAAAACTCAAGTGGTTTCGAACAAGATGGCTATCAAAAGCAGAGCATTGTGTGTTTTATTTTTTAAAATGTTTTTTTTATTAGTTTTAAATAATATAAATAAAATATGAATATCCTGTACTTTGATACCAAAAAAAAGAAAATACAAAACTGACCCGACCCGACCTGAATATAATATATGATTAGGTATTGGGCCGGCCCAGATAGGGCTGAGCTTAGGGCTATTTGGTTTCGGGCCGGGTCGGGCCAATGTGAGACCCGGTCCAAACTGTCCAATCAAGCCCTCCCATTCGAGCCCGGCCCGGCCCGTTACACCTTTCTGTTTCCTCGAACGTTAACCACACCCGCAAGAAAGGGCAACCACAGAGCACACGCGACCGACCAACGACCACGAGTGGTCGCCCGATCGCCACAGAGCGCCACGTGTCAGAAGGTGGGCGGCCACTCCTTCAAAATCACAGAACTCTCACTCTCTCAGACCGGATAAGCCTCTCTCCCTCTTGGTCCGTCGTGACCTCTCCCTCGCTTTCTCGAGAAAAAAACCAAGTCCGAAAGGCCTCTCCAGCATGGCCAAAATTTTCCCGGAAGATTTGTAGCTCCGCTGAGCTTCCGCAGTTCTAGAACCTTCTGCTCACAGAAATGGCGGCGGCTGTTGCTTCTCTGTGTTTCTCGGCCATTGGTCAGTCCTGCGAGAAGAGATCGCTCGCCTCATCGACGGCGCGCAGCTTCGGCTCGAACTTTGAGGGAATTCGGTTCCGTTCGAGTGTATTGTCCGATTATGGAGGAGTGAGGACTTCGACTTCGGCTTCGAGCTCTCGCATGGTCGTTCACTGCATGTGCACTGCAGTAGGTCAGTAAGTACTCGATTTGATTGCATTACCGTCGTTCGTTCCCTGAAAATTGGAGAGAGAGAGAGAGAGAGAGATCGCAATGGAGTAGACTGCTATTTTTCTGGGAACTTAATCTTGATTCAAGAAAAGTAGTTTAATTGAACCTTTTGCTTCACTGTGGCAGCTTAGAACTTGTTGCCTCTGACCGCGAATTTCGTTTCTTATCCTAATTTTGCCGGTGTGATGAGTATTCGTTTTCTTAGAACCATGGAATTAGTTGGTTGCACTTTGCATATAATTAATTTTACTTTGGTCAATCCAGCTTGTGTTGCATAATTCAGTGACTCTTATCTATAGCTTTTTTTTTAGATTGATTTGAGTTTGAGGGAAACTATTGACTGGTTATGTTTATTGAGTCTCTTCTTAGCTGTGAAGATGTGTCCGCTTTATTTTCAGATGTTCCTACTGTTGCCGAGACAAAGCAGAACTTTCTCAAGGCATACAAACGACCCATTCCAAGTGTCTACAACACTGTGTTGCTGGAGCTGCTTGTCCAGCAACATTTGATGCGGTACAAGAAATTCTACCAGTATGACCCTGTGTTTGCCCTTGGTTTTGTGACCGTGTTCGATCAACTCATGGAAGGGTACTCGAGTGATGAGGATAGGGAATCGATTTTTCAGGCGTATATTCGGGCCTTGAATGAGGATCCAGAGCAATACAGGTTCTTAATAAGTTCTCTCACATTGTCTGTTTGCATCTCTCTGTGTGTGGGCATAAATGTGTGGGCAGGTGGGTGCAGGGGAGGCATGGGGTTCTTGTGCATGCCAATGTTACCGTTTCAATTATCCCATGGTTTTCATGGTAAAATGTGCAGATGTTTACTCTGACATACATATGATGGATATTGTGGTGAATATTAGGACTATGGCTCAACTTGGCTGGAGATTTCTGTCTTCAAAATTTTACTAGTTTCTGGTAATGAACTCATGGGAGGAGGTGGTAGTGGGGTAGTGAATTCCAACTTACCTGGAGAAGGTGTGGATTTGGGTTGGCTGCTTGGGTTTTGGCAAATCGACTGGTACTCCTCTAGTTGAAGCGTCGGGCTGCCTGAATACCTTAGAAGCAAATTTGACTCTATTCAGTTCTCAGTCTTGACTTTAGGCCACACCAACTCCCCTTTTGTTCCTAAGGCTCGTGTGAGCTCTGTATGGATAGAAATAAATGCTTGGGCCGATCATCTGAATGAAATGTAACTTTTGCAGTAATTGTCAGAGTTTTAAACAGGGAAAAATGATAATATGTCTAATGCTGCTGATGCTAAAAGATAGGGTAAAATTTTTCTTAGGTGTCCTGATTGCCCTCTATGTTGAGAATAGTATGTCATTCTTCTTTTTTAGTTCTTTTATCAGTTTACACGTATAGTGGGCTGTTTTCTACAATCAATTTGTTGAAATGGAACCCTTGCTCATCAAAAGTCAAATAATGTTTGCCAGAGTCGATGCACAAAAGTTGGAAGAATGGGCCCGCAACCAAAGTTCAGACTCATTAGTTAATTTTTCATCTAGAGAAGGGGAAATTGAAGAGAAGTTGAAGGACATTGCAGAAAGAGCAGGGGGTAAGGGGAGTTTTAGTTATAGCCGCTTCTTCGCCGTGGGCCTTTTTCGTCTTCTTGAAGTGGCAAATGCAACAGAGCCTACTGTACTAGATAAGGTTTGCCTTTTGAATCACTTGTTTGTCAGCATCAACTTTATGCATAATCTCATGATTCTTAATACATACTTTTGGTGGGTAAATTGAAATTTTTGGCACTGATGACTTCTTTCCATCTAGTTTTGGTTTTTGAAAAATCCTAATATTTGCCCATAAATAATTTTTCTATGTACCTTGCATGTCCTCTTATTATGCATGCAAGCAACTTTTGTTGTCATGCGCTAAAAAAATGATCTGCGGCTTCATGTCCAAATAAAGTAACAATAAAGTAAAGTAAAGTAAAGGGGTGTAAATAAGTCGTCTCAAATCAATGGATACATTGTAAAATCCCTCTCATGATATATTGCATTGTTATTACAATTTTTTTGGCTGATAGAGGGATCAAATGGTATAATTGTTTTGTTAATATCTAATATCACATGTACATGGGTTTCTTCCATAATGTAAACCAATTATTTGTATCTTAGATTCAATCAGATTCTAGAATTCTTTTTGATTTTGAAACTGAAACATCCAAGACATTCCATTAGTATACCCCAATTGTACCCACCCATATTCCTAATGGTAATACATATATGATTTGATGTAATATATATGTAAGTAGTTAAGGACAGCTTGTATTTGTACACGGAATTCCTAATTCCAATTGAAATATACAATGATTAAATAGATAAAACTTTCCTTTTCTTAAAACCGAAAAAGACGTCCATTTCAACTGAGCCAAAAAATATTCCTTTTTTTTAGTTATTTTTTACGATGGGTTTCATATTCATGTGTATATAAGCCTTCTATTATTATTATATGTTACATGATAATAAAAAAAGAAAAGGCAAGATAACTTGGATATATCAATGGACTGCAAAAACAGCATCTTCTTGGTTTGCAAAAAGGTTTTCCGGAAAAAAAAAAAAACAACTTAAACAGCCTTTTGTTTCCTTGAAACGTTTTAGTTCGTGAAAGTAAAAGAATTTAACATTACTATGTTTTGAAAACATGCCTGGTCATATTGTTTTCAAAGTTAAGGAGCATGTTTTCATTTTAATAGTTGATTGTGTGTTTTTTTTAGGAGTTAAAAGTTTGTGGAAAAAAAAAATACTATTTTTAGTTTGTTGTTCTAAAAAGTGACAACTGAAAACACTTTTCCTTGTTTTCACTTGGAAACTGCTTTCAATATATGATCAAACTCGTAGATACTGGTTTCATTCTCATAAAATAGAGAACTGGTTCTTATAGCAAATAGTTCCAAAGTTTATTTATCGTTTCTCAAACTGTAATTTCTCATCCTGCAGACATTGTTCTTGAGAATATTCATGACTAACCAGCAATATTGACACCTTTTCTTTGTAATTTCTTTCAAGCTTTGTGCTGCTTTAAATATAAACAAGAGAAGTGTGGACCGTGATCTTGATGTATACCGTAACCTGCTCTCCAAGCTGGTTCAGGCGAAGGATTTACTGAAAGAGTATATTGACAGGTGATGGCTATGTTCATACTGTTATCTCTTTCGTTTTGGATTGAGTCACCTCATAATAGAAACTGTTCGTTACAGCATTAAAACATAATACTCAATAATGATAATAAAATGGTGGAAATCAATGTTACAAGTGTTGCATTGTCCCATGACCACGTTTAAAGTGTTAGACATGTTAAAATTCCTCGTAAATTGGATTAGAGATCATCTGTGTAGTGGAAAAATGCCACAAATGTGCTAAAGAAATGTTAGTCGTCGTTTTTTTTTTTTTTTTGGGTAAGGCAAATGTTAGTCGTCGTTTTTGACTGCTTAAACCAAACGAAGGGGAGAGACTCAGCTGGCTAGATTTTCTTTTGTTGACTGGGGCCATTAAATGACATATTATCAGCTGGGGCTTTGATTGATGCCTCTCAAGCTATGAAATTATGCTTGTGTGGGGGTCTATCTTCTAATCACTATTTTCTGAAATAATTGTAATTTTCAGGGAGAAGAAGAAACGAGAAGAAAGGACAGAGTCCCAGAAGGCTAACGAGGCTATCACAAAATGCGTGGGAGAGTACCAAGAGGTTGGCCAGTAGTTCACCATAATCACTTCTCCAATCTGCAATAGAGCCATGACCTTTTGAACTTTCTAATTTTGAGCTATTAGAGTCGGAGGCGACTATGGTTTTGGTTCTTTGCCTCGTCTTGTGCATTTGCACGCTAAATGTGTCGTTTATATGTGAATTCTAACGATACATAGCGTCCCATTTTTCTGGAAATATATTTTTGTAGTCTCAATCAATGAATTTGCTTACTGTGTCTTCTACAAAACTAATGTATCTATTTGGGCAAATGCAATACGCAAGATTTCTCTTTCGGTTTCTTGCTCTTTTGATTACGTTTGCTCTCTTTCGGTTTCTTGCTTCTTAGCTCACCCGAAACTCTAGAGAGAAATTTTTAATTGTATTAATTGTGAGATGATACGAACAATAGGAGGAGTTCACTATCTATATAAAGACTCTCCATTACAATTATGGATCTCTCGTTGATATAATGGTGAAGATGACACCTCTCTATTTACCAATAAGAGTGCACCTCCTATTGACCAATCTCATTACGAGGACTTCTCTAGAATATGGTACAATCATAATATCGTCCGCCGCTAGAAATATTCTAGAGAACTTAAAGAGAGAGTTATAAGGTGCGATTGGTTCAACTTGGCAAATCAGTTTTGGGGCCCAAACTCTCTTAGTCAAATGTAAATGACATTTTTCTATAAAAACAAATGCAAATGGCATTTAGTTAATTTTTAGCTCAAGACAGCTTCGATGATACTTTGGAATGCAAATAGGTTTTTTTTCCCTTCCAACCTGTCCTCAATATGGTTTCATAATTATGAAGATATCATCAAAAACCATAACATTGCCGGCGACGACCTCAGCCACTGGCAAGTGGCCGCCTAGGTGCACACGACCTAGGTCAATGGTTGTCCTGACCCAGGCAGTTTGGGATCCTACGACCTCATGCAAGGCTATCGGTGCCAAATCTGGCTCGCAACAGCCAGATTTGGCCTCATCGGAGCCTTGCCAATCGCCCGCCAGCCGCTCATCCTTGCCATTTTGAGTTTTGTTAAACAACTTTAATTTAAATGGTATTTAAAAAAATACATTTTACAAACAATACTTGCATTTCGAGTGTGTTTTTAAAATAAATTTATTAAATGCTATTTGCATTTCGAAAAATCTTTTTAGCCCAAAGACATTGCATTGACATTCCCATACTCAGCTGAGGTATGAGCGCTGGACAACACCACTCCAGTAGTCAATTTTTCGCTGAAAAAGCTTCTTTGAAGAAGAAACTGTGATCAGTATCGGTTAATGAACTCAAGGTTGACACGAGATAGCAGATGAAACTGTAAAGTAAACTAGTTTATGATCAATATATAGCGTGTAAGAATGAGAACTAGCGGTCCACGTCAAAATGGCTTAGCTAAAAAGAGCCATGTCAACTTCATCTGGGATTTTGAAAGTGTCAGCTGCACCAAACTTCCTCCACTCCTCCCCTTCTGGTGTGGACTCTTCTTCTTCAGCACTATCATCTTCCTGGGTGTCGTGATGATTGCCGGTTGTCAGCAGACGATGGATGCTTCTCGACTTACAGTCATGAGTAGCAAGCACTTTGACCTGGCGGAGGTGAGAAATCTCCACTACCACAGTGTCGTCATCAGTTGGCAGTGGCTGCTTCCAGGGCTCCCCATCAATCCTCATATAGGTGTGATCAGTTGCTCCCTTGTGAAACTCGAAGCGGATTCTTTTCGCCTAAAGCATAAGATAGGTCAACTAAAAGAACTCAAAAAGAATTTCGTGATTTTCCATATAAAGGAGACACAACAATTAACCCTACAAATGAATCCAACATGGTTTTCGTCTGTAATAAACATAGTCAGATTTCCCTCTCCTGAAAGAAACTTCCCCTCTTGCCCTCCCACTTCTGACACTATATGAGCTTTTGTTGCATTTTTATATCCCAGAATATGGGAAGCTACACAACAGTTGAATTGAGACTGCACAGTAGATGAAATGAAACATGTGGCATTTAACCTGAGCAAGACGAGTCCCGTGGCCACTTGGGGCAAGTAGCAAAAGCCCATGCCAGGCATCTCTGAAGCCAACTACCTCTATGAGGCCATCATCTACATATGGTGGAGTGAAGTCCCCCTGCACATCATGTTATTCAGGCTAACGTTCTCGAGATTAATAATGCTGAGTTATCATGATCTCACTTAAGTTCACTCACGTAAAACACATGAGGAAAGCTAATTAAAGCTAACGCCACTCACTTTACTGCGACGTGGTGTTCCCCAAGGGTTTAATCCACCAGAAAAGCTCGGCAAGTTGAGGCATATAACTGACCTTATGCTGCTAACACAAAAGGTGTAAGAACGGATTAAGAGTTGCTGCTCCGAGAGTAAAGAGAAGAAAATACAGGAGAGTGGTAGACAACCATTTCTGATTCCTGCTATACCATTGACCCACACGCACAGCACATGGGGAGCATTGTAACCAGCGAAGATGAAGAAACACAGTGGATCATGAAGAGTCAGAGTACCTATCCAGGTTTGTTCTGTACTTAAAGTGAATATTCAAGAACTCTAAGAAACGGACAAGCTGATTACGGATGTTGAAATACATTTTAAACAATATATGATCCTGGCATTGAGATGGCCTAAAAAAATTAAACAACTACATGCTTCCCTTGCATGTAAAGCATATCAACTTTCAACTTATCAGGCAACATCAAATAGTTTAACTTAAACATGGCCACACGATCGGAAAATATCATATATAAATAAATCTCATTGACCTAATTTTTTCTTTCTTCCTTTGAGGAGGCCTTAAAACAATGAACAAAATTAGAAAATAGGTGAAATTGGACTGACAGAAAGCTGGACAGACAGACAAATCCATAACCAGCAAAAGCACGAAAGAACACACCCTGGTAAGTAGAGCTACAGTACCTGTGAGGTATGTGAAGGTCTTGCCATTGACCTTCCCGGTTCACTATCTTCACCTTTGCTAACTGAGCTATGTTCCTGAATTGACATTAGGGTAGAAGGCAGTGATATTTCTATCAAACAAAGTAAGTTTTCGGACCTAGGGGGACAGGGACTGCACCAAAACTGTATAAATAGACTAGAAAACTGCTTGCTAAACCAAAATCATAAATGCTTACTTAGAATTGGATTGAAACAGTGAAGGAGAAAACCCTCCTTGCGTTCCCACAAGCTTCATGTAAGTACTCTATGACAGGGAAAAATGAAAAGGTCGTAACGATATGTGTCTTATGACCATAAGAATGCAATAGAAAGAGGCCATGTGAATTTGCCTACTCATCTTAGTATAACACGACAATGCAATGAAAACACATACACTTGAAGTCCTATACTACTCACTCCAAATTAGTAAACTTAGAGGTACAAGCTTTCAAGAGATCGTTCTAAAGTTTGGTTGCCCTTAAGAAAGTTCAGCCAGAGACTTGAACAATGCTTTATGCAAGATCTCATACAGAGGCCAGATTTCCTGTTTTCTTCGTTTGAAAGATCATATGAGTATCAGAAGCAAAAATGATTCACTGAACACATCTTGGACTGCTTAAAATGGTGGACATCATAACTATTTAGAAAGGACATGATACCTGATTAACCAGCTGGTTTTTAAATTTTTCAGGACGCAAATTCCTTTCTGAATGAAATGCATATGATATTTGGGCATCCATCCCTGCGGGAAACAGTGTGCAAAGATTTCGTGCGTCAGAAAATGCATTCAGTATAAAACTATATGTTGCCAAACTCACCAAAGAAAACAAAGTGGAATAAGCGACAGATAATCATGTAATTCCACCATTACCAATCTAAAATTCTAAGTTGGTAAAAAACATAGAACGTGGAAAAATCAGTTGTTAGAAAAATTATGCATCTTTGCGTTGCAATTGGATATGCGAATCACTTTCTCCAGATAAAGAATTTTTACCCATGCTAAAGTAGTTCCAGAATCCCCCACGAAATGTATGGCAACCGTCCTGAGAAGAATGTTAGAGGTATAAGGAAACAAAGAAAGCAAATTATGTGCAAAAAACCAGCAAGATGGAGACACAGTTTTTCATTTTTTGTCAACAAGACTTTGTAAAGGGAACTGAAGAGTCTAAGTTTGTTCACGAGCTATAGATGAGAAATGCCTTCTTAAATTCCAATGTTTTTCTCCAGGAAGAGGTTGCAATTTTTCTAATGTATCCGTCAGCTTATTCATTTGATTATTGTCAAGGTAGCGTAGAAAAACTAAAGTGTCATCATGTACCGCCTATATACATAGTCCTCAAAGGCTACAGACTTCTTCCTTCTGACAGAGCATTGATGCCATGAAATGGGAGACAAAATTTAACCGACTATATTTTGATGCCATGCATGGTATCATCCAATCTTAATAGTCAAGGGAGACCATAAAGTCAACGCTCTCATTGTTCATATGCAGCAACGTTTGACAGGAGAAATGGCTTCGAATGTAGAAACATATCTATCACCCTGTAATTTAATGAGAGATGACTGTTTACTGTAAGCAAGTGCTACAAGGTAGTCACGTTGTTTTACCATGTTCAGTTCATCTGATGAAGAAACACGGCCAAATGCATGCAGAGAATGTGGTAACTCAAGGGGTGCTATAGGGTCAAAAGACCCGTCACGCGGAGCTCTCATCCTCATGAGAATGTGCCAGCTGAAACACAAGAATCCCTTTTTAGCACTCACAAAAGGAAAGAGGAAAAGTAAAATCAGATTTGGTCAAATTGTCAAAGGTTTACTATGTAATGCTTTTTCCTCAATGAATGCATGGACATCTAAGGAATTCACCAGACACTAACTAACCAACTCTCAATTAAGCCTCTACAAAGACTTTAGAAGAAGCTGCATTGCACTTCTAGGATTATTCTTTCAACATTTAGCCTACGTAGATCATCTCGTAAAGCAAATTACAGTACTGCAAAGATGAAGCAGAAAACTTGGAGCATGTTCGAAAAAGAAGCTTCAACAAAGAACTTTGCAATTTCAGATCGGTAGTTGTTGTGACCAATTGGCAAGGAACAGGAAAAGGAAAAGAGATTCTGCTCAAGTTCTAGAGACGTAGCCTGCATCTGGCCTAAACCTTTGTCCTTATCATATGACAGAGAAAAGGAGGGAATATTTTAACTCATGTAGAGTTTGTCCCCGCGGAGTAAGTGACTTATTACTTTGGAGACAAAAGACGATAAATATATTTTTGATTCTTTCTCTTTTTGTGATTATCGTGAGATTTTGAATGTAGACAAATTTTAGGAGATGAGATAATGTATACAGCATAACCTGTCTATCTTCATTCCTCTGCATTCATCACCTGTTCCAGGAATGCCTCTACAGATCGAAGATCTGTCCCAGGATTCTTCTTACCCTGCAAGAGATTAGCAGCCTCATACCCACAAGTCATGTGACAAATCCAGGAAAGAGTTGGGTGGCTTCTTGATCTCATAAAGCCTTACAAACATGAGAAATTAGAGACCGAGACACATTAAAGGAAAGATGGCCTAAAATGCAGTCCATATTTTTTGTCAAAAAATGCAGTCATTAATCAAGATCAGGAAGGCCCTACCCAACCAAATGCAAAGGGTAGGTTATTTCCAGTTCCAAGGGGGACTGTGGCAATCGCAGGTGGCTGAGGTAACTTTAGATCCGACACAACTCCAAGAAGCCAACCAGCCGTTCCATCGCCACCTGCAACCTAGCGAAGTAGTTGCAAGTAAGAAGTCAATTTACCATAAAAATAAAATGTGTTACTATCAGATCAGTTGTTAAGAGTCCCCACAATGATTTTCAGCGTCTCTTGTATCCTTGCTGCGGGCTCGTTTCCTTCCAGCTTCAGTTTTTCCAGGTTCATATAAATTCTACTCAAAACCTTGTCAGGGGATTCTTGGCCCAGATCAAAAACCTGCAATCAACTCATCGAGTGTCCCCTCAGAAGATCAGTGATACACAAAAGAGCAACGTCAGAATTTAAAGAGCACTAGGTTGTTGAGATACTCATAGCCCAGCTACTGCTGTGGAATACCTGATGTTTGTTTAGATGGGCACGATACGTGACAAGAAGGTTCACACCGAGCTGACCGCCACTTTTCGAGTTGACGAACACTAACACCGGGCATACAGGTATACACGCCACGGTCTGGACCTCCGAATCGGGTAAAAGTAAGTAACTAGGAATGTAAAAGTTGTTCCAAAATGGGGAGTCAGAGCTGAATTCTCTGTCGCCATCTCCAACTGCAAACCGCAAGAACAGATCAAGCATCAAACGGGAATAGAGGCATTTGGGTTTCGGAAGAAGGATTGGAAATTCCCAACAACATCATCAGCTTCGAGTAAAAATTGCAAAAGGCACAGGCAACAGCATCCCAAGTTCACAATCACCACAAAAGCACTCGCACATCGTAATTCACCATCCGGCTACCACGACCGGTCAAAAGAGAACTCGATTTCCAACAGCTCCACCAGTTCATCCACTACATTAAGAAATTGCCATCGTTTTCGGTCGCCCCCGAGAGAAGCAGAAGAACCCGAAACGGAAATCGATGGAAGCTAAGCACGTCAGAGAAGCTAGCATTCGATTTACCTGGGGAATGAGCTCTTTGAGGAAATCAACTCGAGACCGCTTTCCTTAGGAGAAACGAGATTAAAGATTGAAATCTTACAAGGCTTCGTTGGCTTTGACCTGTCTGAAGAGAGAGGGAGAGAGAAGGGTTGACTGGGTTGATGACTTAGCCGTGTCGTTCCTTTTGGGTTTGTGTTTCCTTGATGAAGTCGAATTGCTCGCCTGGACTGACGGTACGCACGTTGTAAATGAGCTCGTGACATTTTGCTAAGGACATGGCGGGAATCTTTGGTATCGTCTCGGGGATTCGTGAATCCAATCGTAAGCATAGACAGGACTTTTCGGGGTATTGGTTGGCACAGGTTCTGTCTGACGTCAGCATCTCCCGGTGATAGGTCAAGTTAGGGCGTCTTGACAATCTCGGATCGCTGAAAGGGCTACGGAACAATTTTTTATGGAGCAAGTAGGGATGAGCGGTCCCAGGTTCTATGTAAATTTCACCTAGAATCTGAAATTTTCTGTTGATTTAGATTTCTCATTTTTAGAACCTAAAACTTACCATACAACCTTAAAACCCAGAACCTGCTATGTTACAGATTCTAGATTTGGTTTTAGGTTCCATATGTATTTTTAATTGAATGATTGCAGTGAATAATTACATTTAAAGGCCACCACTTACTACTAAAATTCACTGATCACGACTCATATTTAGACACGCGAAAAATATGAAATATTAACAAAGTAAAAGTCTTAATGATAAAGTGGTTTTAGACTACATGCTCATCATCGTACACCATAAAATACCACGGGATGACGCGAAGAAATATATCAAGAAAAAATATAAAAACTTACTCCATGTTCCAAGTTCTATCTACCTGAAACTTGAAAATCTATTCTTCAGAATAGGTTTCCTAATTTTTAAAACTTGAAATTTACCATCCATACCTTGAAACCTAGAATCAATGGGTTTCCATAGATTCGGTTTTTCAGGTTTCAGGTTTTACCATAAAACCATGCTCATCGCTAGGAATAAGTGTGTTAAAAATCTTAAAATTTATCATGAAAGTGCAAGTGAGTTCTAAAAAATCTTAAAATTTATCATGAAAGCGCAAGTGAGTTCTAAAAAATTTAAAAACTGAAATCAATAAAGAATTTGATTTCACTAATCTAATAAATTTTAGAATTAAATGCACATTTTGAAGGTTTAATGACTCGATTGTATTTTTACTACAAGTTTTAAAACTTTGAACGCACTTATCCCATCTTTTATGGTTGAATTGAAATATGGAAAATCTCGACCATTTGACACATATCAACTTTGTATCGATCTAGTGATGAAAATCTATAGAGGGACGGTGCCCACGAGAGACCGTACACTCGATCCACCTAGAAGTAACATGTATTGCCTCTCTAAGCTAACCTAAATTACAGGAAGGCCACACGGAGCTGGACCGTTCGGGCCTCATCAATTGTCCTCTCTTTTCCTACAGGCCTGAACTAAGGCTCAGTTTGGGCTGAGGCCATTGGTCAAGTTTTATGGGCAACAAGCTATCTAGGGCATAGGCTTGAGCCAAATGTTAAAGCGAAGAGACTGTTTTGGCGTTGTTAATTTGGGCCCGCGTGCATCATGAAATCCATCATCCAGACCATGTCGCAACCCAATTACCGGGCATAGATTGTTTGGTTTGTGTCCCTAAATAACAAGCTAGAGATTATTATTATTTTTTCACAAGTTGTTTGATCACGTTGTTTGGGATCCTATCTCATGCATACAGGGTAATTATTCGAGACACATAGATCTGTCCTAGATGGCAATTATTCGAAACGGGTCGTGAGTGAGAAAGATGAGCATGCTTATCACTTGACATTTTCTTGATAATTCAAACGGAATTCAATCCATAAGTAGAGGATATATATAGTCATATAGATCTGTAGATCCATATATCTTGATCTGAGGAATGGGAGAAGGTTTGACAAAGGATCTTAGAGTTCTAGGGTTGGAACGGGAGGGTCTCCTAAGGCCTCCTTTTTCCTTCTCATTAGAGCTATTTCACAACGACTTGCAATGGTAAGGAAGAAGGGTGGAACAAGATGTTGAAATACACGTGTCAATTGTGTTAGCAAAGTCCCTGTGGTGTGGAAAAGTTAATATATTCTAGTTAGCTCATAACTCCTTAACGTAAAATTTTTGAGTAAAGATGGGTCTAATTAGATATGTTAACGGACTCTAACTTAAACTCTTTCTTAACAATCTCCCCCGATGAGAGTATTATATTTCCATTGGGCACTACTATGCTCCTAAAACAAGCACACTTCAAGAGCGCAGCCCTTAGGATTGGCAAATCTAAGTCTTAGATATGAGACAAAAACCTCGGCATTAGTTATGCGGAGCAAAGTTAAAATCATGTAACATCTTTTTACACAAATATTCTCACACCGGACATGTGAACCTACTTATAGAATAGTACTTCTAACTTCTATTTGCTACAAAAATTACATGGTGTTATGACTGTCTTATGTTTGCTTGTTAGATTATTCTTGTACACCGTCTACCTACAGAGTAATTAAAGTCTGATTTTTTTTTATTAGGCCTACTATCATTGAACTTCCTCTTTCAACACAAACACCATTTAAGATCATCACTCGTGTACAGATTCGAAATATCATAATTTTTTTTTTCGCTAGCAGCGGACCTAATACAAATCCTTTTTTTCGTACCACGAGAGAAATTATGGTCATCGATCCTCAGTTTTCCATTCGGGAAAAGAAAGAGAAGGAGATGAACTCATCCTCGCATTTTTGTCAAGCAGATCAGGTAATGTACTGTTACTGTTAAATAACTTAAAAAACGAGGGATAATTCGTTCACATCTTTTGGACCACCAACGACGGCCGATGACACCAGCCTTGGTGAGTTGTGGCAGAAGTTCCTTCATCGCAATCTGTAAAATCGGGCCAGGTTCAGATCATGTTAAAACAGGTTTTCTACCCTCAGCTCAAACCAAATTATTTTATCTCATAACCTACTTGTTTAATCACCACTTAATCAATATCAAAAACGCGACACCTGTCGACCCCAAGCAAGCCAACTTCGAGATCTTCTGGTTGACCCTCCCTCCCTCTCTCCGTGCATCAGCACGATCAGAAATGGATACACGTGTCGGGCACCCACTGGCCCCGGGTTTCACTTGGCTCTTTTCATACGTGGAATGCATTTTTTAATCGCATGTATACCTACGACTACGTAGGATCCAATTGGTGAATCTGCATGCGGTGATACGTTATAGCAAGCAAATTCCAACCACACGTACTTGGTCCGTTGTTTATTTTTCAAACATATTACATCTTTGCCGAGAATGTTTATTTTATTTACTTCTTTATTCGGAAGTTTTATGACTCCTTGCACCCCAATCCCTCCAGGGATTCATTATTCAAAGGTTGTTGGGTTATCAGGACACCTCGCAACCAAGAACAACGACAATATATAACTACCCGATAGTTGTATTATGCGAGTCAACGATAAAAGACGTATGTAACTATATAAGGCATGCCATGCATAAGCAAACCCTGGGCGGGAGACATGTTCTTGCCCTAACGAGATCGCCATGCAGCATTATACCCTAATCAAATCCATATAATAACAGCGTAGATCTAGACACGTTGACGGACCCTTGCGTAATCGTCTCCACGGCGAAATCTAGAAGGCAACATCACCACCACGGAAGTGGAAACCAAAGGAACACGATCCACCATTCTTATGCAATTCTTTACATGACAGGAAAGATTATTCAAAACCTTCGTGAGAAATCTAACGTAATGAAGAGATGTCTTAGAGACATCGAACAGAGGGACAATCGACGACATCATAATTCAATCTCGAAGTCTCTCGGTAATTAACTACGTGTCCAACAGTTCTAACGCCGTTGCTGTTTTGTTTAAGCACTTGCAGGGACAAGACACAAACATCATTGACTCCCAAACGGGGATCAGAACAGGAAACAAGTGAAATACAAGGTTAATATCATGAAAAATCACAAACTAGTGTACATGTGATAAATTTATCCCAAACAATATTTTGACTACGAAAAATCTCGAGCTTGTACATCACCAAAAATCTTAAATTGGTATATATGTGATAAATTTACCCTCAATTAATTTTTTTAACAACAAAAACGCTAAACTGGTATACTCGTGATAAATTTACCCTCCGTTAAATTAGACTAATACCGCGAAAAATCTCAACCTATATACTTGTGATACATAGAGGGTAAAATACCCAAATTGGTGCACCCATCAAAGGTCACATGTTATCTAACTCAGTAATTTGACTATTAAGTTTAATAAAAAAAATAATAAATAATAAATTTGTCATAGTTATACCAGTTTATGGAAAATGGTCACAAGTCTATCAGTTTGAAATTTTTTGTGGTCAAAAAAATAATTTTGGGTAAATTTGTGATATGTGTATTAGTTTGGGATTTTTCATAATATTAACCCTAAAATAAAAATATTGATGGCGGTAATTATCTTGTGAAGTGAAACTGTAGGGCAAGCAAAGGGACAGCAAAGTGGGTTTATGATCTCAGAGTTGGGAAAAACGGGGTTATAATAGCATTTGACCATCTTTCCTGGGTTTGTTAGATAGAGGTGGATGAGATGAACACCTGATTTTATTTGACTTTGAAAGATTTGCTCGTTAAACCCCAGATGGAGTGTGAAGTTCATGTTCCTGCAAAGCCAAAAAAAAAAAAAAACAAACAAACAGAGAGAAAAGCAGCACAACACTTGCACACGCATACGCATATGAATTCCCTATCTACAGTAGACAACTGTCAAAAAGGGAGAGACATGTGAGCTAGGGAGAGGAGACGGAGGATGCGGTTGACCTTTGAGGTTGCTGTGGCTCAGCCCAGAAAGTGAAGCGACAAATGTTGCTTTTGATGCTACGTGGCACTGTCTTGGTGGCTCATTCCAAATACAATCCAGCTTGGAAAAGACTGCTTCCCAAGTTGGACACGTGTTCAAGACCCGACATGCATGTCAAATCTGATAGACCTCTCTAAGAGAAGAAACGCGAAGAAGTAAGCCAAAAGAGATGAATAATTAGGATCTCGTGGAGTACAAGTACGCTAGTGTAGATTTAGATTGCAAGGGGGTGAGTAGTTGCTATAGCCTATGTCGCGACCCTCCCGAGATTTTTCCTAACCGGGGTCTCGATGGGGCTAATGGATTGCTCGGCCCGTTTTGAGAAATCTGGGCTTCGCGCGGGCCCTCCCAGGCCCATACCAAATCGCGTCAGGAGAGATTTTAAATCGGGGGCCGACCTTAGTGTGGTCGGGTGACATGTGATTAGTGTGCATGCCATCGGAGTCGCCACCAATCATTTATTGGAGGGTATGATTGGAAACCCTATCGAGCGATTGGGAGAAATCGTTCGATTCTGCGAAAACCAGAGATTTGGGTTCGGGGACTTAGTTACGCCGATATCACTATCAGCGCCCTTTTCGGTACCTATGTTGAGTGATTTTCCTATTCTAAGGAGTTCATGCAGGCGAGATTGGGTAAGGTGGGCTCTAAGGGTCCAATGGGTTCATGCAAATAGGAGTATCTATCCTATCAATCACAATCATAGAAATAAATGCGCAATCAAGGAATCAATTCATAGAGAAATCACATCGAAACCAGTCAAAACTAGCCTAGGGGAGCCTTAGGAAGGCCTAGAAAACATGTCAATTAGGTTCAGGGGTGATTTGGAATGGTTTGGGTCAGATTGACCAGAGGGGCAAAATGGTCATTTTGAAGGCTCGGGAATTCATGAACGTGGAAATAGGTCAAACCAGTTGAATGTGGTTTTCCCTAATTTCCACAATTTTTGAGGATTTTTCTGAATTTTTAAAGATTTTTCTGAATTTTTTCTTTTTTTTTTAGAATTTTCTAAGACTTTCTAAGAATTTTTCCTATTTTTGGAACATCTTCTATATTTCCTAGGATTTTTATTTTAATTATCTAAAATTTCTCCTATATTTTCCAAACATTTTCTATATTTTCTAACAAATTTTCTAAATTTTTCTAAAGTTTTTATGATTATATTATTTTTTATTAATAATTTTTTATTTTCGGAATTTCCTAATTTTAGTAATTTTTTATAAGATTTTTTTTAGAATTTCTATGTTATATATATTTTTATTCTATTTTATGTTTTTACTTGATTGTTTATCTATTTATTTGTTTATTATTATTATTATTTTATTTTTATTATTATTTTCAAGTTCTTTTGAATTTTTATTTATTATGTTATTCTATTTTTTAATTATCATTTTTTTTCGGTTTTTATTTTCATTTATTATTGTTTCATTTATTTTATTTTGTTTTGTTTATTTATTGTTTTATTATTTATTATATTTTTTATTTATTTTTCTATTATCATTATTATTATTATTATTGTCATTTATAATATTATATTTTTTATGATTTTTATGAATTTTTACTTTTTTTTTTCGGATTTTTTATTTATTTAGTATGCATTTTAATTTTAATTATTATTTTGAAATTTTCTGGACCGGGTCGGGTCAACCCGGCCCATGACCCGAAGGTCCGAACCTAAGACCCGGGGACAAAACGACACCGCTTAGACTTTTATTTTTTTTTTATTTGGATTTTCATTTTTTTTTTATTATTGTTTATTTATTCTTTATTAGTTATACGGACCGAGCCGAGGGACCCAGCCCAAGACCCGGCCCGGCCCGAAGGCCCAGATGCCCTAGAACGACGCAGTTTTGGCTTTTTACTGATTTTCTATATTTTTTTATTATTTTTATCTAATTATCTGAATTATTTCCCATTTATTAAAACGGCTAATCCGGTGGCCCAGAATTGGCCACGTGGCTAGCCCACGGCCCTTGGATCAGCAGACTAAAACCAGCGGCCCAGATCTTCCGAAGACCGCATCACTACCGTCCATTCCAACTAACGAAACCAACGGCTGAGATCAAATAAGAAGACCTGATCTCTACCGTTGATCCCGGCGCCAAAACTGACGGTCCAGATTTGATCTAGAATCAATCTGGGCCGTCCGATCTAGGTTTTTATTTTTTATTTCGAAAATCCATTATAAAACCGAAAACTACTTTTTAGATTTTCCAAAAAATCCGAGATCGCGACACGTGGCTAGTCCAAGGCCGTCGGATCAAATTCGTTATTTAAATTATTTCCGGTTATGACCGCAGGCTGACGTGGACACCACGTGGCGTCCACGTCAGCGCCACGTAGCTGTTGACCCAGTCAACCACCGTTGACCGAGTTAACGCCTCGCCGTAGAAGACGATCGGCGCCGGCGACTCTCGCCGGCGCCTCGCCGGAAACCTCAAAACAGCACCTAAAACTGCTCTAAACTCGGTGATTCTCACCCCAATCGAACTCTCAGCGAGCCTACATCAACATATATCCAAATGGCGGCAAGAACAGAACCTAAAGCTACCTACCCAAGCCTCGACCAGAGCTGTTTTTCGGCGAAGGTTCGCCCTAACCATTTCTAGCGCAGACTAAGCATCCTACCTCATCAACCACCACCAGAAGGGAATAAAGAAACTTACCCGTGCGTCGGGGAAGCTTCGAGACGCCGCGACCGAACTCGGGAATTAGTTGCAGGCTCGGTCACGACGGCGAAAGCATGGAGGTCGACTCAGGTTGTTTCACACGCGTTTTATGCAATAAAAAGAACGAGACCGAGCTCAGGATGGGATGCAGACAGGTTTTGATCAAGTAAAGTGGTGTATTGATACGGATTGAACTTGGGCCGCCATTGATGGCAAACTCGAAAAAAAAAAAATCAACTTGAAACTGAGCTCACCTGTTCTGGAACTTGCAGGGGAGTCGGCTGGGTTCTGGAACTTCGACGAGGCTTCGGTGAGCTCGAGCGGTGCTCCACGGGTCTCTGTTCACGCTAGATCGCCGGGAACCGCAGTTCCAAAATGCTGGTTCGAGAGGCTCCGACATCGCTCGCTCCCAGTTCTCCCTCTCTTCCTCCTTTTTTCCTCCCTCTCTCCTCTGTTTCTCGAGTCCTCTCTAAATCCAGAAAAAAATTCCTCCACTGTGATTTCGTTTGCCGTCCTATTTATGCGCGGCTCGCCGAAAACCCTCGACAGCTACCCATTTTTGTCGCTTACCTACCTCGGATAACCGACGCCTCGGCTCGCCCCGCCCGCCGTACGTTTGGTCACATGCGCAAGGCGACAAAAGGAAGATTCGGAGGCGAGAGGCGTCGCGGCGACGTCGTTCCAGCAACAGAGGAATTCGTCCGTGCGTGCGGTGTCCTGTGGGTGCAAAATGGGGAGACGATGAATAGTGCCGGGTCTGGGTCGGATCCGGTTCGATCCGATCGACCCGGCTCTTAAAAAATTGCAAATTGACCCATTTAAATCTGGAATTTTTAAAATTGATTTTGGGGATTGAATTCAAGGCATGTGAATTATCTAAAAAATGGATTTTGCCCAATTTTTATGTATTAATTGCATAAAAACCCAAATTTTTTGTTTCGGCCAATGTTAATTTTTCAAATTAGATTGTCCAAATGGCCGAATTAGGGAAAACACCACCACCATTGGATTCGGGAGATCGAAATCTAGGGGGTGACGTGGCCTTGATTTTTTATTTAGCCCTCAGAAAAATTTTATATGTCATTTGAACCAATCCGGGGGCTAAATTGCACAACTTTTATGTGATTTGGTCCTTTTTACGAAATGGGTAAATCTCATGGAAATTTTGGACTGACTATTAATTTTCAAAGATAAGAGGGTGGGACATGACTTCAAAAACGTAAAAACCCAAAATTACAGGATTAAAACGAAATTCCAGGAATTTTTTCATTAATTTGTGAATGTGGATTTACAAAGAACCCCATTTCCAGATTAATTTTTTCAAAATTTATTTGGCCAAAGCGAAGAGAAGAACAAAATAAAAAAATATGGACTATTTTTATGTATTTTTGTGGCCGCAAATGCTATTTTTATGGATTTTTTTAGTATTTTTCTAATTTCTGGAAAATATTAAAAAATTGCGAAAAATATGAAAAATTATTTTTGTTCCTAAAATTGGTTCCTTAGGCGTTAGGACTAGGGCTTCCAAAGTTGATTTTGTAATTTTCTCATTTTTTCTGATTTTTTATGAATTTTCGAAAATAAAATGCAAAAATGCCGAAAATAAAGAAAATGTATTTTTTGTTCAGATTGGATTTCCTGGGCTAGACCGAGGTCTCCAAAGGCTGATTTTTTCAATTTTCTGAAATTTTATGGATTTTCTAAAAATTTTCTAAAAAATACAATCGCTAAAAATCAAGTGTCAACAGCCTATTGGTATTGCGCATCACAAGATCCATCAAGTTCCTTTAGGCGTGTTCTGTAAGTGGGGCTTGAGTTGAAAAGGCATGCAGATGGATATACGTTTTGCCCTAGATTTTGCAACCCATTGACGAAGGTATTTTATTCGGATAGACGGTGATAACTATAAAGTCATCAAATTATATTGCTCTAATTCCCCAATACCCATCTTTCTTTCCCTTGGTATGTCTCATTTTGTGTCGTATATGTGGGATAACAATTAAATGATGTTAACTTTGGAAATCAAAATCAAGTCGGACAAGTCTTTGATTGAAGACGCAATAAGCTACAGGAGCAATGCCTCTATGTTCCTCCTGTTTTAATGAAATATGGTTAACTCTATTGTTTCAAATTTAGGTTTTATTGTCCTTTCATCACTCCTGGATATAAAATTATTATTAGATCCTACTCGACATCAATGGGAATATGAATTCAAAGGGGCGATCTTTATTAGAAATCATAACGACAATGTAATCTCTTTTTCTTAATGTACTCAAGTAAAATATATGGAAACATCCATTTACGAGACTAAAAATTGTATGTATAGGTATCTTAACCCCATTTGTAGCGAAACTTTTTCTGCAACACTGCGTACTCTTCAAGCGTATGTTAGAAGTTTGGGAACTTTGGTCCTAAGCGAGACCTTAAAAGGCTTAATTTGAACTTTGGGGTGTAAAATTCAAGGGTATTTTTTTGGAGAATGGAAGAAAATTATTTACTATCAACTTAAAGGGGGGTGAGGTGGAGAAGGTAGACTTTGCATAAATTTTGATTGGTTAACATCGAGTAGGCAGGTATGGTAGCCTCCTACGCCTGAGGTGAGTCATCGGAGTTTCGGCTCTTGCACATCTAGACTATGCTTTACGTGGTATTTTTTAACTAGTTTGCTGGCTGTGCACCCCTGGTTAGCAAGTATTGTGAGAAGATCTCCATTTTGATCACATAATGGGTGGGAGAGAGGATGCAAATCTCATATCCTCATTACGGAACCATCTCTTATCCATGTCATGAGATTGTGTAACATGTCCATCTTATTTAGGTGTTTATCACGTCAGATTCAATTCCAACAATCTCTCTCTCTCTCTCCCCGGCACACCTCATCCGTCGACCATCCTCTGACACTACATACCGAGCCATTCTAGAGTCGCAATCGGCTCGTCATCATGTCTACCATTCCAATGGTGACAATGGTGGCTTGAGGTGAGGGCCTGAAGGCCTACACTGGCTAGTTTAGACTAGTTAATCTCATTACAAGTTAGAACTAAGCATATTTTGAAAGAAAATTTAAGCAATGGTGGATCTAATATGAACATACAAATACTAAAATTATAATACACACTAAGGGCGAACAATTTCGGAATTGGTTCAGGTTTCATTTGGAACCTACCAATCTGAATCGATTTTCCAATTTTTTTGAATATGTAACCTACTATTTAATCCTTGGAATTTGTAAGCTATCACGTCACAAGTTCTAAGGTCTGTCTAAATTACATATGTATTTTTAATTGTGCGATTAAAGAGAACCACAACTCATATTTAGACACATAAATAACATGAAATATTAACAAAGTACAAGTATCAGTGATGAATATTGTCAGAAATAGAAGCTCAGAAGTGGTTCATATTACACATTCATTCTTGAACATCATGGAATAATACTGGATCACACGAAAACAGAAAACGAAAAACACAAGAACTTATTCCAAATTTCAGGTTCTAAGATCAGGAACTTGGAATTGGTTTCCTAATTTTTGGAACCTTGCATACCTTAGAATTTGGAATCAGTTCGATTTTCCGGTGCCGATTCTACTTGGAACCAAGCTCACCCCTAATATGCATATGTATGTTCACACAAGGCCTCGTTCATCATAAACAAATCGTGACAAACATTGTGGACGCAGCCCTAGCTCTTTCCTTCGCATATTATTCAAATCCTAAATTTGCAGCAATTTTAGCAAAAGCTTACGTTGGTTTCCAAAATCATATGTCACCAAGAAGGGCAAGAGTGTATCATCTCCACACACGTACGTACACCCTATATACGCCCATACATACACATACCACGTGGCAACCAGGACGGCGCCAAATCTTGTTGACTTCGATCTAAGCCTGCCCTTTTTCTCTCACCCCTCACTATATAAGCTCGTCCCTCTTTCGACCTATGGCACTTCAATCGCTCGTCTTGTCTGTCTGAATCTCCTCAGAGTCAAAATCACTTTTACACGAAACTTCTTCTTCCCTTCCTTAGAAGACAAAAACCCTTTTCAACGCCGAGTTCAACACACAAAGTGTCTTTGTGTTTTGCCGTGTAGCGATGGGAAGAGCACCTTGCTGCGACAAGAATGGGCTTAAGAAAGGGCCATGGACGCCGGAGGAAGATCTCAAGCTCATCAACCATATTCAGACTCATGGACCTGGTAACTGGAGGACCCTTCCCAAGAGCGCCGGTAGGTGATGATGGATCATAACATCAATTCCTCTTTTCTCATCGCGTGAAGCCTTACGAAGATCATGTTTGAATCCATGCTTGACCCTTTCTCTTTACGATTGATGTTTTAGGGCTTCAAAGATGTGGGAAGAGTTGTCGTCTTCGCTGGACTAACTATCTGAGGCCAGACATCAAGAGAGGAAGGTTTTCTTTCGAGGAAGAAGAGACCATCATCCAATTGCACAGCATCTTGGGCAACAAGTATGGCCTTCGCTCTCGATAACTGACAAATAATTCATGCCTCAGCAATAGTTTTCATTAGATTCCATAAGCGGTTCGTGAATATTCTAACTCTGATGCCATTTTCAATATGTGTTAGGTGGTCTGCTATAGCTGCTCGCTTGCCCGGGAGAACTGACAACGAGATCAAGAACTACTGGAACACCCATATTAGGAAGAGGCTCCTCCGGAACGGGATTGACCCAGTGACTCACGCGCCTCGCCTTGATTTTCTCGACCTCTCCTCGCTTCTTAGCTCGTCCCTATGCAACCCTTCTCTCATCAACATGGCCAACTTGTTGAAAACGCAAGCCCTGTTGAACCCGGAGGTCTTAAGGCTTGCTTCGACCATATTGTCGCTCAAAAATGAAAACCCAGATGTGTTGTCACAAAATAATCTGCAGGAGAACCAAATCTCTGATCTGCCCACTTTCCCGTTGTCACAACCCAATCAATTTCAAGTTCAAGCTCAATCTCAAGCTCAACAAGTTCCGGCTTGCACCACTTCGAGAGTTCCTTGCGGTCCGCTTGTGGACCAAGCACAACTTGGACAGGCCAATGTGGGAGATTTCCCCTCCAGCTTGCCGGGTAATTTCAGCTGTTCAAACACCGGACAAATTATCGTGCCTCCGATGGTAAGTCAAGATTTGTTGTCGCAGCCGCACTATATTCAGTGTAATTCCAGTCCTCCTGTCCCCGCATCGTTGGAAAAGCTGTGTGACTTCCAACCAAACATCGGCGACGACCAGAACTTGGGGTTCGACTCGATCATGTCGACGCCGCTGTCCAGTTCGACCCCATTGAATTCATCATCCACATTCATGAAAAGCAGTCCCGAGGAGGAGAGAGATAGCTACTGCAGCAACTTCTTGAAGTTCGAGCTTCCAGAGAGTTTGGACATCAACGACTTCATGTGAATATACGCCTCACAATGATCGTGTAGTGCGGAATAATAAAGTCGATGAAGTCGGACCTCTCTGTGGCTTTTCTCTGTTTTTTCTTCTTCATTTGCCCTTTTTTTTTTTGTGAGGTTTTTGTTATGTATCTTCGCTAGCTGTCAATATATATGGAATTCTTTGTATGCCTGTGCAGAGAATAAGACTTGTATCATCTTTCAGAGAAGCAACAGTTTCATGTTGATTTGGAAACAAAGAGGCTACATCCATGAACGAGCTAGCGAGTTGCTTTCAAGAGAAAAAACATGACAAGGCTCCCACAAAAAGTCAAACCTTCGAAAGAAATACTAAGAACTATTCTAGAAAGAGAAACATTCATTATGTACAGTGGTGATGTGAAATCTTTTCTTCCCCAAGCAGAGTTGAATATTCATCTTGGGAAATATCTTATCTTTCTATTTATAAACTTTGTTTGTGTGGATATTTCCCATATCAGGCATGCTCGCTCGCCTTAGTATTTCAAAATTTTGTCCTCTGAAGGTGTTCGTAATAGTCTTTATTTATTTAAGTCGGACAGTTTAGAGAAGCCAGAGTTGCAGACATCCTGCTTCCATTCGTTAAAAGACTTAGGGTGGGTTTGGTTCAACATTTCAAATGGGCTTTGGTGAAATGCAAATGTCCTTAGTCTAAAGGGCTTTGAAAATGCTAATTGCGTTCTGATTTTAAAACGAGCTTTGGATTACATATTATTTGCTAAAAATAACTTTGCAAATAATTTTTACCATTGTGGGGGTTAGTTTTTTATTTTAGCATTCGGCCGAATGCTGAAAGCCCAATGCTAGTCCCTACTAGCATTGGGCTTTCAGCATTCCCAAGGCCAGCATTTGGCCAAATGCTGGCCTAAAGCTGAACCAAATCAGCATTTTCCCAGGGGCTTTGAGGACTGAAAGCCCCTTGGGAATGCTGAACCAAACCCACCCTTAATTTAAGTTAATCCGCAATCACTTTAAGTATTCTGAAAGATTTTAAAAAAAATACATGCGTATTGATAATATGATTTGAGGTTTTCTTCCATGAATATAGTGGCAATGTGAGGTTTGAGGTCTCAGTTAGCCTGAAAATAGATAATCCAGGACCACCTAATCTTTGCCTCATCTAGGCGCCTAGAAAATTAAAGATGGGGATGATCTTTTCAGGTGGTCAACTTAATATATCTAGAGACCTTATTCACACGTATAGGAAGGAAAGATTTGACTTGATAGGCTAAATCAACTGGTCATATTGCGATTGATTGATTGAGTTACGAGTTTTGAAATTAGCTTTCGGGTACGATAGGCAATCCATTAAAGTTGGAAGAGATATAAACCCTCCTTAAAGTGATGAGTTTTTCCTTTACGTTTACCCTAAGCAAGTACGCAAGACTTATTACGAAGAAGGCTCCTCTATCTGCATTTGTACGGCTCGGTCGAATTCGTCCACGAGAGAAATAAGATGTGGAAATCTTAAAAAGTGGACTCTTGTCGTCATGTGCGCATCTTTCTTCCTCGCCCAAGCAATCATCATTTTGAAGGCTCCAAAGGGAAAATACACAAAGTGGTACAATGTAACTAAACCGGTTGAAATGCATCTCATTGATCTTCATCTTGTCGTAGAAGTCATGACCAAACCTTGTTATTATCTCCTTGACAATTTCACCATTTGACGCTGCTTTTTAGTTAGGGTTGGCACACCACATCTTCCTTTCCATTTCTTTATTTCGTGTGGTCATGGACAACCTTAATTTGTTTCCCCTTTTATAAGGAAACACAAAAAAAAAAAAAACACCCCCTTTGAAAGAAAAAAGGCTTATCTTATGCTATGAGTGGAGGAAAAGGGGTTGTGGGCTAAATGTTCATACGCTAGTTTCCGAGGAAAAATTTTAAGAGACATGAGAAATTTTCCCGCAGCGGACACATGTAAACGAGATGTTGTCGTTGTGCGAGAGCAACGAGCCGGTGCAAGCAGTTGACTTCGCTCCAATGTAGATCTGTCCATTTTGCGACCGTCCATGGTTGCTTGTAAGGCCACGGTTCGAATTAAGACATTGTCCTGAAAGAGAAGAAACCGTAGTAGAACTTCATTTATCACGTTTAGTACCATAATAAACACCATATCTTGTAATAGTGCCCATCCCCAAAGGAGCAATGGTATTGTGAAGATATCTCTAAAGCTAAAGTATGTAGTAAATCTCGATGAAAGTTGTCTCGTCATTCAACGGTTAACCTTTTATTTTCTAAGCACGGCACTGTCGGATCGACAACTTTCATCATTAGCCATCGGATCTTGTATGACAAAGTTGTTATCTAACAACTCAAGGCATGGTAGAAAGGTACTAGCAGTCTATCAGTTTGTTTTTTGCGATCTACTAGAGATCGATCGAACATAACTTGAGCTATGAGACCTCATGGCAGACATGCCTGCGAAAGACCACCTAAACCGTCCAAGCTAAGCAGTTTTGTTTTTTTCTTATATTTGTACGGTAGGATTGATTACATCTATCATGTCGACTAAAGAAAGCCATCAGATTATCCTTTTTTTTTCCTGAAAACTTGAAGGAAGAGACTAGATTAGGAAAGACGAGTTGGCAATTACGGTAATAAACTTACATGTAAGATAGATATTAAAAGATTTTTCATGGATGCACACATTGTGAATTCAAGTCATGCAATATCTTCAACAGTTTCTGACATCGTGTCGTCATGTGTTTCGGGCAAAATTTGTTTCGTGTTATCCTTACACGCCTTAAGGCTCATCAGGTCAACAGGAATGGTGGGTAGGTAGACGAAGCAGGAGACAAAGATGGATCAATGCTATTATTGCCCTTAATTAAGTCTACGAGACATATTGCCTTCACACATAATCTTCTCCGGCTATTTTCGAGCTATATACATCAGTGTATACCGATGGTGATTGAGATGAGATACGTGACAAATAAATGCGCAATCAATTTGTATATCGTCCCTAGAAGTAATCTTTTTCATCGTCCAAATTAGGGGTGAGCTGTTCCAAAGTCGATCTAGGTTTAGGTGCCGAAACCTACCCGCCAGAACTGGTTCTCCAATTTTTGCAACCGCTACTCTGCATATCTTAGAACTTGGTACCTCCCTTGTCTGACTTGACAGAGTTAATTGCCCATCCCCCATAGTCTTGGATTCCGTTATCCCTTTGTGCTGTGACTAGGCCCCCTTTCTGCTTCACGTAGGTTCTAGGGTTCACATACATTTTTAATTGAACGACTACAATGAATTACCATCTCTAATGATAGCTGTTTATTATTACAATTCACTGACCACAGCTTATATTAAGACACTCAAATAATATGAAATATAAACAAACTAAAGTCTTAGTCATGGTTACCGTCGAAAATGAAAACTCGGACTAATGGTTCTAAATTATACATTTATTATTGAATGCCCTCGAACATCTTAGGTATGCGTGAAGATATAGAACAAAGAAACTCAAAGATTTGTTCCATGTTCCGAGGTCCACCTCCTGGAACTTGGAACCCCGATACATGCGCGAGGCGAGTCAATGGATAAAGCCTAATCCTCCCTCATCAGAACCTACTTGTCATAACCAATTCTCTAATTTTTTGAATTTGGAACATACCATATATACCCTGAAATTTGGAACCGATCGATTCTTCGATTCTCGGCTCTACATTGAAACCATGCTCATCCTTAATCTAAATACATAACCATTCCCCATCGTAAATTGGCAAAGTTGGATGGTGTGGTGATGAGGGAGGATGATGGCGGGCAGAAAGATATCAGTAATTTTGGTTTTTGACTCGGTGTTTCGACTTAATTATCAACTCAACTACCAAGCGATGAATCATGTAGGGTTGGTGTAATCTCCGCTAAGGTAAGGTGAGAGCTGAAAATTCCTTCGGCCGTCGTCTTGTTCCAAATGAGGCAAGAGTGCACAGAGGATCTGTCATCTTCATCTTTTTTTGATTGGTCTAGGATGGTCTGGTGTTAGATGGAGGAGAATTGGAGAACCCAAGTCGTCGGTTCTTGCGCATCTCGTTTCAACGAAAGCCATCATTTGCACGTACGGCAGTAAATCTACGGAACTGCCTCGACACCTGGTGATTTGATGAGCCCTGTGACATGACACGTTCTCCCACCTGTCCCGTGTTCAGCGTGAGAGAGCGAATGAAGCAAGAGATTTAAATCCCACGTCGAATTATGAAGAAGGTGTCCTCGGCGAATTGATGCTTTCCCTTGCATAATCATTTCGCAGAACGTATTCCATCTAAGCTGAGGGAAATATATTCTTTATTTTATACCAACGAATATCCTCGAATTTTACGTTTTAGACGAAATAGTGAAGAACTTATTTAGATTCAAAATTGATATTTTCCTCTTGTATGACCATTTCCTCGGCACGTATCCATCCCCTAAGCAATGTAAATAGCATTTTGCATTGCTATG